>JANZXV010000003.1:24072563-24082757 GCA_027576455.1 Erythroxylum roigii | reverse complement strand
AGGCAACATCATTCTTATCCATTCCACTACCAATTGGAATTCATCCAACACTCAACCTCAATTCATATGACTCCTTACATTCAATAACATCTCATCATTCACCAAAGATCCTATCTTGCTTTTTCCATAGTATCTCACTTATATATATATATATATATCAAGCTATGATTCATCAGCTCATTATCCATACACAAATTCACATTTCGAATCCATACACAAATTCATATTTCATTTACATCATAAATTAAGAGTTTTACAAACTTCAATGGCATTCCAAGCCACATTACATCATCAATATCAAAAATTCGAAATACAACAAAAGATACAAAATTCCATAATTCTCAACATATGTCTAAAGTCTTATTTTTACATCAATCCAACTTAAAATACAACACAGGCATAATCGAACGAATGCCTTGACTTTCTTTCACCTGATCTCTTTCTCATCACCTGGAGATGGGAATGAAAGAGGGGTGAGCTTTAAGCTCGTAGGTAACAAGCTTATAACCAAGAAACAAGCAAAAACCATTAAAATATTTATTTCCATTAGAAAGATCAAATTGAAATCCATGTCACATATTTTTAAATTCACAACTTATCAAGCAATTCATAGCCATCATAAATCATAAATCCATCAAACTTATCACAAATCGTAAACACATAAGCACATCAGAAATGGTTCGGGTGGATCCAAAACAGAACGTACTACACATTTCCGCATAGCTGTCTTGTGTAGTCGTGAACTTAGGGAAGTCCATGAAGGAGCTCCATGCCACTAGCGGGCAGGCGAGAGAAGCCTTTAGACAAGTGCACCTGACTTAACTTAGGGGACCACCACAAACCCACTTAATCATGCATTTTACAACTTGAAAACGGATTGCCCAATGGCACATTTCAAAACTTAATTTTCATAAGCATGTAATATTTCAAACACATTTCCATCATCATTTCACAATTCGCCAACCATATTCACATAGCAATTTCTCAAATCATTCAAAAGCAATAAATGCAACAATTGTAGCGATTTCTCAAATCAATCACAAGCAATGAAAGCAACATCTATAAAATAATTGAAATCATTTTATCTTCTTTCTTTTGAAAACACATAAATGGCTCATTACTCAAATTATAAACATGAAACCCACCTTATTTCCTTGCTCAATACTTGTTCAAAATGCCTCTACTCCCCTTGCTCCTCTTGCCTCTCTCTTGATTTTCTTCACAATGTCAAAATTTCTAAATCAATAGTGATTCCAAATTGAGAAACCCACAATACATAATCACCAAAATTGATCTTAGAAAACTTAAACCCATACATTTCTTATGCTATATAAAGCAAAACCCTTTCAAAAATCCAACAAATCAAACATACTCTTACCTTGATTCTTCACCAAATGAAGAGTTTCTTGGCTTGAATGGAATCTCTCGTCATCCTCTTCCTTTTTCCTTCTTAAATAAACTTCAAAATCCATCTTGAAATCCAAGACATAAAGAAACCCTAACTTTTTCTTCTTCTTCTCTCCAAAACCGACACTCTCCTCTCTTCTCTCCTTTCTTGTTCTTTTCCTCTCAATTTTGTGCTTCCCTCTTCCTTAAAAGCTAGCCCATAATTCTTATTTACAAACTTGCAATTAATGAGTGAGCAATAACCTCTTTGCCCCTCCTTCAAAGCCTTATAACCCTAATGCTTAAGTGTTCTTCCCAAAATGCCCTCATACAACATGCTCTTACTACTTAATTCAACTAAACCATACTTTAAAATCCAACCAACAATAACACAATAATTGACTCCAAATAAAATAATTAATCTAGCAAAATCTCATGATTATTTAAATCATGCTTAACTCCTTCCAAAATCAAGACCTTTTTCTAATCATGTAATTGAAGGAATTTGATAACACTTCCTTCTAGAAAAAATGTTCTTCATTGTCTCAATTTTCCAATGACATCAAAATCATTCAATTTGGTTCAGCAATCTGAAAGTTATACACTAAATATGTCAGACTGTTCTTATACTGAAACAATATTCTATGCTCAACTTCCATCCGAACATTGAAATTCTTAGAGACTAAATTAAAACTCAATTTCAGCAGAACATTTGTAGCCTTATTTCTCTAGTTTAATCCAAATTAATAATCATCTCATTTGGATAACTAGAGCAAAATTTATGACTAAAACACCAAAGCATACTCAATGAACATGTTTCAAGTACATTTTTGAACTTTTAACTACCAACATATCATATATAACCCATCTTGTACCTAAACCATCTTTTCTATTTCATTTCAAATTCAAGAATTTTCCTTTTCTATACACATGAATAATCGCCAACAATTCCTCAATTAATCAAAAAGTTCGGGGTCCAACACTCAAGGATATACTCAAACATTTGGCGTAGATTATGAGGAGACATTTAGTCCAGTGGAAAAAAATGAACTCAATCAAGGTATTACTTTCTCTTACAATAAACCTTGATTGGGAACTGTACCAAATGGACATAAAAAATGCTTTCCTAAATTGACAATTGGAAGAAGAGGTGTTTATGAAGATGCCTCGTAGATTTGATGATGGAACTAACAAGGTGTGCAAACTTAAGAAATCCCTCTACAGATTAAAGCAATCTCCGAGGCCCTGGTTCACTAGATTTAGTTCAACATTGAAGTCCTTTGGGTATACACAAGGACATGATAACCACTACTTATTTATCAAACAAGGAAGTGGTGGAAAATGGACTATTCTCATTGTATATGTGGATGATATTGTAATCACGAGTGATGACTAAGAAGAGATAGGAAGATTGAAGGCTCATTGGAAGAATGAATTCCAAGTTAAAGAACTTGGAACACTTAGGTACTTTCTAGGTATAAAAGTAGCCCGATGCAAGCAAGGAATATTTGTTACTTGAAAGAAATATTTCCTTGACTTTTTAAAGGAAGCTAGGAAAATTGGATACAAGCCTGCAATTACTCCTTTGGAAAGAAATTGGAAGCAAAAAACCAGTAAGAATAAGCATCCAATAAACTCGAGTAGCACCAGAGGCTGGTAGGAAAATGAACAGATTTGACACTTACAAGGCCTCACATTACTTATAGTGTAAGCGTAATAAGCCAATTCATGCATTATCCTACTAAAAGGCATCTAGAGGTAGCCAACCGTATACTGAAATGTCTCAAGGGAACTCCAAGTATTCTGTTTAAGAAGAGTATGACACGATACATTAAAGGGTTAGCAAATGTTGATTAGGCTGGGTCTGAAGATAGTAAGTCCACAACCGGGTATCGAAAAAAGGTATGGGAAAACCTTATTACATGGAGAAGAAAAAATCAGTTATGGTAAGGAGCAGTGCTAAAGCAGAGTTTAGGGCAATATCACAAGGAGTATGTGAATTAAATTGGATTAAAAGACTCCTACAAGACCTAAAATTCTCTAAGACAAGTCCTATAAAGCTATATAGTGACAACAAATCAATAATAGGCATAGTTCATAATCCTGTTTAGCATGATCGAATGAAACATGTCAGAATTGATAGGAGTTTTATCAAAGATGAAATAGATTCATAGGGTGTAACTCTCTCCTATGTTCCAATAAGGCATCAAGAAGCTGACATACTCACCAAAGCCTTATCAAGACCAGGCTTTGATTTCTTAGTTAGCAAGCTGGGAATGATTAATATCTATTCACTAGCTTGAGGGGGAGTGTTGGAGAATTACGGTGGAGTAATTAGCATTTAATGTGATTAGCTCTAATTATTATAAATCTCCTAATTTGTTTATGATTGATTAGCTATAATAGGTTAGGAATAATTGCCTCAATCTTTCCATTCTTACTTTCTAGAATTAAGGTAGTTTCAATCTATATGTTTTAAATATGTATTATGAGTAAAGTAACAAGGAGAATTATCCCTTTAATCCTGAAAACCAAGTCTCAACTTGGAAAGTGTTAAGCAAAATCAAGTCCCCATTTTGGATTAGCATTGATAATATGCCATTGGAGTATTGGTTCACAAAGTGTTTAAGTTAATTTGCTAGCTTTACTAACATACTAATATGTATGGATGAATCTATTACTTCTAGGAAGAGGATTGGTTATGCCAGACTTTGTATGTGGTAGATTTAAAGCAAAACTAACTTGATATAATTCCTTTAATGAGGCTGAGAATAAATGAGACACTTATTAAGGACTCTATAACAGTCTCATACTAATGGAGACCCTCCTTAATTCAGTAAATAGGGTAATACGCACACATTACAATGACTGTACATGCACTTATTTGACAGTTATCGAGTATAGTTGATCTTAAATGATTTTTTATGATTATGATGTGAATAGCAAATATTTTATCCTGATAATTGATTTGGAGAGTATAATTATTGATTTAAAATTTTTGGTGAAATTTTGGAAAATTTCCTGAAATTATGAGTATTTTTGGACTAGAAAAAATGTCAAGTGACAAGACAATTGATTTATGATAGTAGAAATAAGTGTCAAATGACAGTTGAAATAATTGGTAAATGGTATTAGGATTTGTTAAGAGTGTGAAATTGAAAATTGGGTGACAATTGGATTAGAAATTGGGTGACAAATGGACTAGAGATTAAATGGTATTATAAGATGTTAGTTTGGTTATTTAAGTGGCATTTACATTGCTTTTTAAACCCGCCCCCACGTCATTTACATTTGAAAGACCATCTTTCTTCTCTGTCTTTCATATATGCCATATGCTCTCTTCTTCTTCTTCATGTTTTTCCTTTTCTTCATTCATGATCATCTCACTCTCATCCTCGACACGTTGGGTTCTTGCTTTCCTTCACTTTGTTTCTTCAAGATCTTTGTTATCTCTTCATCTTGTTACTAAATACCTAACCTATTCCTCCTTGAAGAGTTGATGATCGTATAAGCTTGGAAAGATAGGATTTATGTGATTTTGAAGAAGCTTGGAATTTTATCAAGTAAGTTATACATTAATCTTCATGGGTTGTCTAAATATGAACTTATGTGATGATAGTTTAAAGGTAAAATGATCATGATAGTGGAGTTAAATATATGTTGTAATGTGGATGAGGAAATAAGTGGGTGTATATCATATATTTGTGTATAGGATGAGTGCAGAAATTTGATGAATGTATGTATACGTTGATGTTTTGTTTTTATATTTATGATTAACCATAGTTTATGATTTGTTTATGAATGATATTGAGCTAAAATTTAGGTAAAAATGAAGAGGAAATGATGTAAAGTTGATGATCTATGCATAAGATGGTTTGAATGTAACGTATAGGAGTTGAAAATCTAGAAAAGTGAAAGAAGAATTGTTGGAGGATGTTAGCTGTAGTATTTTCACAAAACAAGCATCTATATTTTAGCCATATATTGAGTTGTACATATCCAAATGGGATGATTTTAATTTTATATTAAAATAGAGACATATGGCTATAATTTTTATGAAGGAATTGAATTTGAATTTTGTCTCTAAGAGTTTCAAATTTTGGATTGAAGTTGAGTATTGTTTTTTGTCACTGTATGAGAATAGTTTGTAGTAGTTTGGGTATAACTTGAAGAATATTGAACTAAAATGCTTGTTCTTGATGTCGTTAGAAACTTAAGACATATAGGAACATTTGGTTAGAAGAATGTATTGCCTAAATACCTCATTTTCTATGTCAAAATGGCCATAAACAATTGACTCAAAAATCTGCTGGAGAAAAGCTGGAATGATGTTTGAATAAGGGATCATTAGGTAGTTACACAATCGTGCACAAGCATGATCGTGGCAGAGAGGTAGATGCACGATTGTGCACAAGTACAATTGTGACAGGGAAGGATTATTTGGTAGTTGCACAATCATACACAAACAAGATCGTGCACTGCTGTCTTCTTACCTGACCTTGATGTTTTTGGACTTAATTACGGTTTGAAATGAACCTAGATGGTTGCTAAAGTAAGTGGTTAAGTGATTGATGAGTTTAGGATGTTGATTGACATTAGAATTGAAGAATGGGTTGACTTGATATGGATGTATCTAAATTTGGAAGTTATAAGTTGTTAATGATGTAAAAGTGTTCTTATGAATAATATGAATTAGGTATGAATGAATGAGAATTACGAAATTGTATGGATGTATAATGCTAGGAAAGGATTGGTAAATGTATGATTGATGAATAGATGATTGATGAACTTAGGATAATCAAGTTTCACAAGATATGAGTTATAAAGTATGAATGATTAACATAGGATAATCAAGTTTCACAAGATATGAGTTATAAAGTATGAATGATTATAAGATGTGGATTAAGGAAATTTACTCGGAATTGTCATTAAGCATGCATTATTCATATCAAATATACATATGTATATGATTGAGTATTCATGAAAATGTACAAATTAGTAATGTTTAAATGTATATGTATTGTAGATATAGAAGAGCAATTAGAGCAACAACATCTAGACATTTCCGGAACGTCGAGATAATAGCTATCTGGAGCATACTGTGAGTAACCTAGATGGTCTCACATTGAATTATTGTTTTGTTTAAATTTTGAATTGAATTATTATGTGATGTGAATGTGTTCATTCCGGACATTGAATGTCTGAGACCAATAATGCAAGAATAATATATTGGAAGTGCTCATTGTATATGAATTTGACATAATATATGATACTCAACTTAATTGTTGAATGTCGAACCAAGGTTTGATGATGAATGTGAATGCAAAAGAAAATTGAGCACAAGTAGATGATTGAATACATATGATGCATTTCACTACATGAATGCATGATAATATAAAGGCAGTTATGACCGGAGTCGCCAGTGAAAAAGAGCTTAAAGCTCATAATATGGTAAAAGCCTTTGGTTGTAACATCCCGTCCCCATATTAAGGGTTAGGACCCGAAACTTTAGTACATGTGAGCTTAAGGAGAAATTTAGACAAAGCATTTTCTTGCTCATACATCATGTTAGCATATATGCACATAAATACGAAACGTTTTCGCATAAAAAGTGGTACATGCATTCATTGACAACTTCTGGGTATAAATGGTATTAAATGTGATTTTTATTGAAAATGAGGAGAATGAGTAGAAAGAGTGATCTTGGTACGAGTCGTGATAAGAAAAGATTTAGAAATAAGATTGGTAGTGATATGAAAAATGTTCACTGAGTGTGCTTCAGTCTGTTAGCCATAACGTCTTCTCTCGTTATCCAAACGAGATAATTCTTGATTTAGATTAAAGTAGACACATATAGCTACATTTCTTATGAAGACATCAAAATTCAATCCGGTCTCTAAGAATCTTAAAAGTTGTCATGAAGTTGAGAACTGGGTGCAGGACGTTGAGAGTTGAGTGTAAAATTCGTATTCCGACTTCGGGAGGAAATCTGGACTAAATTTAGATAGATTTTGACAAAGTTGCCTCCTAAAGAGTTGTATATCTCTCTTTTATCTTTCCAACGGTATATTATATGAAAAATTTGGACATCGGAGTCAAAAGTTATGATTCTTATAATTGGCTATGTTCCAAACGCAAAAAGCATATGATAGAAAAGCAGACGATAGAAAGTAGACGGAAGAAAAGCAAACGATAGAAAGTAGACGGAAGAAAAACAGACGATAAAAAGCAGACGGAAGAAAAGCAGACGATAAAAAGCAGACGGAAAAAAGCAGACAATAAAAAGCAGACGGAAGAAAGTAGACGATAAAAAGTAGACGGAAGAAAAAGTGAGACGATACAGAAGTAAGATGATAGAATTAGCCTTTGAGGTCTTCATAAAAGTTGTAGATTTCGAAGTCCTCTTTCCAATGGTTTAAAAACGAAGTCCATCCGACATCTGTAGCAAAAGTTATGGCATTCGCACTGAGACATATACATTATAAGTGAGGATATAAACGTGTTGGAGTATTTTGGCCATAACTTCTTCACTAGACCTCCAAATGACCTGATTCTTGAACCATTGGATTCGTAAGACTTTTCTCTACATCTCCTCCAAAAATCGAAGCTATCTGAAATGTATGGAGAGAGATTAAGTGAAAAGAGTGAGACGGGTACAGTGAGTGTGTCCTTAAAGGATATGAACTGGTGTTATTCTACTGACCACACTTCGGTATTTTGATGATTTCTAGAGTTTTATTGATCCAAATGAGATGATTTTTGATTTGTGATAAAATAGAGACATGGAGTTACAAATGGCATGAAGAACTTGGAATCTAATTCAGTCTCTAAGACGTCTAAAATTTAGATGGAAGTTATGCATAGTATACTGTTATGGACAAGAACAGTCCAAAATGTTTGAAGTGTATCTTCTGAATCACTAAACCAAATGGAATGTTTTCGGTGGCATTAGAAACTTAAGACAATGAGGGATTTTTCTGGAAGAAAGTGTTATGTTAGAATACTCAGGGATACAATTGGCAAAACACTTAAGGACAAAAGACTTAAGGCATAAATGGAAGGGCAAATGAGACAATTCTCATTCATTAATGGCATAATTGGAAAAAGGAATTGTTGTCTTGCTTATAAATGAAGAAGAACAACGGGAATGAGAAGATTCGAGAGAAACAAAATGTGTGGACAAGAAAAGAGAGAAATATCATGAAGAGAGAGAGAAAGAAGAGAAAATAAGCTAGGGTTTTAATTTCCTTAGCCTTCAAGAGAGATTTTGAAGTGTTCAAGAGAAGAAAAAGGAAGAGGAGGAAAAGAGCTTCCATTTGAGTTCATTTGGTGAAGAATCAAGGAAACCAAAAGAATCCTACCTAAGAATAAGGGGAAAGACAATTTTTAAACTTGGAGTTTTGCAAGCAAACTAGGTCAAGTGTCCGCCCTTAGACGTTTCCAGAATCTGAAAGCAAATGCTAATCTGGAGCGTACTGTGAGTAGACCGAGATGGTCTCATCTCCCTAATTACTTCGTTCTATTTTGCATAATTGAATTACTGAAATGTGACTGAATGTGTTTGTGTATGTTGGGTGCCAGACAGGAGGTCCGATGAATGTGAAAAGTGATTGGGAAATTGAAGTGTTACTTGAATTATGTGTATTCAATACCGATGTGATGTGATCTATGATTTGGAATTATTATTGCCTATAAAATGAACTTGTAACTTCTCCATTTTAATGTGCCATGCCGGACTAAAGTCCGATGAGATGTAAAAATGTTGAAATGGGAGAGGTAAGTTATGATACACAATTCGGCTTATCAATGTGTTCTACATAGGAATTTGAATATGAATACTTATGTGATACCTAATTCGGTTGATTTTTGCATATGAGGTCGCAATGGGAATTGCATATGAACACTAATGGGACATAAGAAAGTGACTGAATGAGATATGAAATTATGAGTTATGCATTCCATAGCATGAAATATAATGGCAGTTGTGACCAGAGTAGCCACCAATTAGAGCTTAAAGCTCAACGAATGAAAAAGGGCCTCGAGCTCAAAGGGAAGTAGTGCATACCCAGAGGGCTCTCCTACCCCTACAGATCAAAAAAAATGAATCAGAGCCTTGGGCTCAACGCATAATGTGCTATGTGAAATGATATATGATCTGAGTGATTTTCTAAATGTAATATGTGATTAATATGCTTGTTGTTGAAATGATGCTTATGATGGGATTATTGTGTATTATGTGACTGGGTTAGCCATCGATGATGGTCACTCACTGAGTTTCGCAAAACTCACCCAAAATTTGCAATTATTTTTCAAGATTAGAAGAATACCCCGTTAGCCCAACGGGAGTATGTCTACAACATTCAAGTGAGGAATAGAGTTCGGGATCAGTTCGCGTCTGCATTTCATGTCTTTCATTTGTGTATATTGGGTAAATTGAAATGACTTATGGATTTTGTAATTGTAAAAGGGCCTAAACGGCCATATGGTAATTTTCTTGATAAATGACATTGTATGAATGGTAGGGGCTTATGCCCTATTTGATTAATGACTTCCGTTTATGTGCTTGTGTGAGAAAAAAATTAATATACCGATTTCTGTTACACTGAGTGATGCACCACGCCACCCTCGCGAGGCACGGACTCGAATATCACCGTCGATGTCGGGTTCATGTCTTACGGGAGTGGGGTGCTACATTTATGTGGTATCAGAGCCTAGAAGTATAATCTTACATAGGCATTCAGAAATATGTGTCAAGTTATATGCATATGCATAATAGACATGTCCATAGCAGACTGAGCAAACTGATCC
>JANZXV010000003.1:24039920-24056806 GCA_027576455.1 Erythroxylum roigii | reverse complement strand
ACAATCTTTAAACACTATTTTCTGGCATCTGCTCACTAGAGCATCCATCAAAATGTATAATCATAATAATCAACCATAAATGCAGCGGAAGAATCATAAGTACGCTAATATGACAATTTACCACCATTCAAAACACTGAAAGATATGCCCGAAAAAGAGAGATACCCACACTGATGAGAGAGTTGAGGAGTCTTCGGTAGAGCCAAATAGAAGTCACTAAGCAAACTACTAAAAGATGAGACGTCAATAGCAACATAAAACTAAAACAAAAAACAAAAAATCTTTTTTTTTTGTCCTTTGTTTTTATTTTTTTGTTATTTTTTGCAACATAAAAAAAATACTTCAAAAATGCAAAGCACACTGTCCCTGTGCCCCTCGAAGAATCTCAAACCTGGACTTACTCTTTGGCTCGAATGAAGAAGTATAACACAAGTAGCCTGCAAGTTCTTGATAATCAACCCTTTTTCTTTCTCTTATTTTTCTTCTTTCGCTCACATCTCCAATACCATTTTCTGCTAGATGATTTCTTCGAATTCGAGATGAAGAACCTCGGTTCAAATCAGCTTTCATTATTTTAGTTAGTTCATCATCTGAAGTAATTGAAAGTACTTCAATTTCTGCAGTTACTTCCTCAGCAGTAACTAACTGCAAATTTGGATATTTTCTTGTTTTTCCTTCACTACGTCTTTGTGATTGTACTTAACCCATTCTAATCCAAGCTTGCTTCGATACCATGAGATGCTGCTGAAAATTTAATGAAGGGTGTCTAAATTTTCGATTTTATTTAATCACTTCTAAACAATGGTCAAAGAAGTCCCTCTCTTATTTTATTTAAACTTCTAAACAATAGAATGACCCATTTCATTTCATTTCATTTCACTCCATTCCATTCCGTTCCGTTAACTACCATTCTATTCTATTTCATCCTAAACTCCCGGCCATACCATGAGAAAACCAAATTAAAAGGAGAAATTGAATAGTTTGATTCTGGAGACAGAGAGACGATGGGGAGAGAAGTGTCAGAGAGCTGCATTGATAGCCTACTGACCGAAATGGTTTCGACGTATTGCAATCGCTTTTATGCCGCCAAACCTGAACTCGCTGCTCGTCGGATCGAAGCTATCGGCTATCAGGTCGGCCACCAGCTTTCCGAACGGTGCTTCCTCCCTCATCTTATCCAATTCCCTTTATTTGATTGTTTTTAATTCCATGAGTTTTAGGTCTGAAATGTTCTTCTTTTTGTTTGATTTCTTATCCAATTGATGTTCTTTTTACGGGAAAGTGTGGGAAACGAGAAGGAAACGATGGGTTTGGATAGTTTCCAATGTAGATCAGTTATATGGAAGTAAAAATCTCATCTTTTTTATTTCTTAGAGATTGCTGTATGGTTAATGAGAAAGTGTGGCCAAGATCAAGTGACGGGTAAAGGTAGATTGAAGTATAAATTCTATCTTTTTCTATAGGTATACAATGGAGCGACCCCGGTTTAGTGATCATCTTGAAGCGATAAAGTTCATATGCAAGGATTTCTGGTCAGAGGTTTTCAAGAAGCAGATTGACAATTTGAAGACAAACCATAGGGTAAGTTTCTGGTCCACCGGCACCCATCTTCTGAAATTGTGAAATTTCCGCTGGAAATACTGATTATTAAGTGGATATTTAGTTTCTATGTCATAATTTTGCTGCTTTGATAGGTAGGCAAGTGGGGAGTGCTAGAACTTGAATTTTTTTGGAAATGCTGATTGTTGTTGAAGGGATCACACTCGTGCTTATATTTTTGGTTTTAGGGAACTTTTGTGTTGCAAGATAACCGATTTCGTTGGCTTGCACGGATGTCAGTTGATCCACCAACTGAAAATGGAGGGTTACCTCAAGACCCTTCTGCTTTGGCCGAAAACGAGGCTGCCCAAGTGATGAGCATGTATCTATATTTCCCTTGTGGAATCATAAGGGGCGCTCTTTCGAATTTGGGAATCTCTTGCGCCGTTTCTGCTGACATTTCCAGTCTTCCAGCTTGTGAGTTATCAGTTTCTTGGCCCTTTTAGTGGTGCATGTGCTTTCATTGTTGTTTGATTGCATTTCTTAGTTTATCTCGAGGTTCTGCTATTTCTTGTTCTAACAAAAATTGTCCCCTTGTTTGTCAGTTCCATCAGTTCTCCTTGAAAAAGTGGATTCTTTTATTCATTTTTCTTAACAGAACTATCCTTGAATAACATTAATTTAAAAATATTTTCTTCTTGTTTGCATTTGATTATCATTTAATGGTATTGCTAATTCATGCTTCAGAAACAACCTTTCTAATAGTTAGGGATAAGACCCTAGGCCTCTCCGGACCTTACGTTCCAGCGAAATTTTTACTGGATTGTTGTTGATATTGCTTATACATGCCTAGTTTTTTCTATCATGGTTTTCTTTTTCTAATTAATCTCTCAACTTACTAAATTCTATTAATTGAAATCAAATAAAACTCAAATTTCATTGGCAGAGTACATTGTGCCTAAAGAACTTGACTAAATTTAAAGAAATGAACATTGAAAACTCATGTTAGCTGTTGCTACATGGTAGTAATGCTTCCTCTTTTAGTTCTGGTTTTCGGCTTATGAATAAACTACAACAAAGACAGCAACATCCCAGTAGAAATCTTGTTGAGTCGTGGATTTTGAGGACATTCAAAAATACGCAGCCTTATTTTTAATTGGTAGAGAAATTATTTCTAACGACCTATGAATAAACTGTGCTGGGTAAATATGCAATGTTGGCGGTGTCTTGCTCACATTTATTTCCATAGTTGTCTTCAACATGAATTCCTGAGGTGTTTTAGGTGCTGTTTTGCTGCCTTTTCATTATTATTTTCAACATTTAGAGACAGACTTCTAATTGAATTATGCGGTTTTGTGCATGCAAATCTGTTAACAGGTTCATTTGTGATCCGCATAAAGGCCTGATGAGCGTCTTACAGCATTCTATCATTCAAAATTTTGCGTAGAAGGGAATACTATTTGCCCCAGCAGATTTTGGTTTCCCAGGCCTTGTTCTTGCATAACTCTGTGACTGATATGACACTGTTATAGATTTCTTGAACTTGTGTCAATGTGACATGTTTTAGAAATTATGGTGTGAGTGGGCAAGCCTTTAGCTTGAAGAAAAGATTTAAGTTGATGACATGGTGTTGTGGTTGCCTGATTGAAATGTTAAATTTATCCTTTGTAAAATTGCATACTGCGCTTGATGCATTGAATTGATAAACAAATCTTTTTTCTTCTTTTCTTTATTCCATTGTTTTCTTTTTCCTCGTCATGGTCTACTGGAGAATTTAAGCTCCAAGTCCTGATTAGAAGAGGGCACAAATACTGTAGAATATACAGTTCAAATTAGAAGTGATCATTGAGCAGCTTTCTATGGCTGAGCCAACTTGACCAAGCCTAAATCAATCTAGACAAGGGCAAGAAATCATGTAATTTTGCAGCTTTACTGGAAACTAAAAATGGAAAGAGGAAAGGCTTCAACGATGCAGTTAGCAAAAGAGCAACCATGAAAACCAACTAACTTTGAAGACTTCTCCATTCGTGGCTACGGACCTGTGAGTACCTCAAGCCACCATACCATTTAGAGAGGATCTGTAATGACTAAGTAATGTTTATATTCTTCATTTATAGCTTAATCTAGCTATGTTTGCAAAGGGTAAATAGATTTGCTTCTATCTATCCCGTTACTGTCTGTGCATGTTTATTTTATCCTAATATTGATATGGTTGATTTTTACAATCAATCAGTTCTGGTTGTATTTCCATTTTCAGTAATTCTTTTAAATAAGTGCACAATTACTGAATGCCTAAGTGACTTCCTGCATTTGAAAATAGAAATCATACACTTTCATGTCAAATTTAGATTTATATACTTATTGCGTGTGCGTTTGCTCTTCCACTTGTCCCTTCGTGCGTGTGTTAATATTAAATTAAACATTTTAAAATTTTAATTAAAAACAAGTGTTTTTTTTGGGGCATTTTACAAAAAGGGGCTGGTCCAACTTAAACCTCAACTAAGCTGACCTTAACCTTAAAGATGAAAAGTCCTGATTTCTAAAATACTCAGATGAGTAGGCATGCTCAGTGACATCTTACAGACAGTCATCGGGGAAAAGAGAGCGACAATAGAGCGGAATTAAGGACTCCGCTGAAAGACTGTCTTGTACGGCGAAATCAAGACGGGGTTGTTGTTGATGTTGGGTTGAAACGCAACGAAGTAACAGGAAGAGAATGAGAGAAAAAGACTTGAGCTTTTTCATTTAACATGGGGGGTGGGGGGCGAGTAAAAGGGTTTTCGTAGGGGACGTATGGGGTGGTGTTGGGGCTGGGGACAATGGAGTTCTGTGGATGTAAACAGGTTTTGGTTTGGTCTATGAGAGCTGAAGCCGCAGTGCAGGCAGCAGACGAGGTCAGTAGTGTTTGGATACAATGGTGAAATGGCTGAGGTCTGTGAGCGAGCGAGCAACCAAACAACATTCCCTGGACAAGAGAATTGGCGTCTGTTCCAGATCCTACAGTAGCTATCTGATCCATGATACCACCAGAACCAACGTAGCTTTATTGCCAAAAGATGCCCACCCATGGGGCTAGAACTAAGATCATAAAACAGACCACATAGTTTAGGTAAGTACCCATCCAGCCAAAAGTACAAATACTGTGTTTATTTGGTACAAGTTTAAGCCTCATTCTATTCCTTCAAGCTAAGGAGACGATCCATTCCCCAACAGCATTTTCTTATTATATTGTGGTCACATATATGCAATTTACCCTTGCAAGCCGATGACACCTGCAGGCATACGATTTCATTAGTGCATAGTTCGCATCATAGGACAAGCAGTGAATGAAACTTCACATCATAGTTTCCTTTTGACCATGAGCCCCTTATGAGGCCAGTCAATATACATTGCCCCTTTCCCTCCACCGGCAAAAGACTCCATTAGGATTAGAACTCTGATGGCAAAGAAGGTAATGTATGGGCTCACTGGTTCTATGGAAACTAATCACTTCATGTGCAAGTCATAAGTTTAGCAGCTTACCACATGCAACTCTGCCACCAGCATTTCCAGTAGTTTTGCTGAGTTCATGTCCACCTGCAAACCAAATTTGATGGGTATGAGCATTAATAAACAAAATGTTGGAAAACCATAATACATACACGAGCAACACCTAATACATGTTCATGTAAGAATCCTCAGTGCCGAGTTCTAGGAGTATAATCACACCCAAAATGCACATAATCTCTCTCAATACGAGTGAGAATTCGGATAAATCACCCGTAAACATTTAGGAGCAGAAACATAAAACAACTCCATTACAAAAATTCAAGTTCTATTGGGAAAGTAATAGCTAAAAGAATTTATTATTAACCCCCCCATCATTCTAGTATAAAGCAGAAATAAATTGAAACAAAATGAAGAACACCAGCAAAATTACCCTTGCCAAGATCATCAGGATCAGCATGAACAACAACAGCCCTTCCAACAATGGAATGTGGTCCGGTAAGAGGAATCTGACTGTCAACAATTGTAAATTTTGCGGTGCCTGAATCACATACAAAAGAAGATTTGTGAGATACAGCAGAATGTGCATGTTAAGCATACAACATAATGTAATCTATTTGTATAGGAATCAGTTGTAGGATAACTTAAAGTACTGCTATTGGTTTTTATAACATATAGGACCAATGGATATTTTGAGACTAGTTCAACCTAACAACATTCTAACATATAATGTTGACAAGAACCCAAACCAGAGCCTTAGACTGCTCACTGCTTTGTAATTGCTATTCAAATCGTTATCATGGCTGCTATGATGTATTGTCAAAGAATTGCAAAATTAGTCCAGAAAGAGTTCATAATAACATGACACATACCATCATCACACACTGTAATATTTCCAAGATCACCAGCATGTCGACTCTCATCAGTAGGTGAACCATGCTCTTTACCAGCTGGGTTAAAATGTGGCCCTGCAACCCAGATCAAGACCTTGAGCACCGAAACTTTTTGTAAAGCTCAAGCATACATAGAAATAAAATTCAGTAATTGTTTAGTACCAGTTGACATGCAACCATTTGTTGTGTCCCCAAGGGCATGAACGTGGAAACCATGAAGCCCCGGTTTCAGACCAGAGACAGTTCCAGTTACAGTAGTTTTCCCTATGTCAAAAAACTTAACAAGGTTATCACATCAGGAAAACTAACAGAACAAATTTGTAGAGGAGGTTATTATGTCAGCTTACCATCTTCCTGGGCAAAGAAAACAGTCCCTTTAACACCTTCACTGCTGCTGAGTACTGCAACCGCTTTCGCCATTGTTTTCTGTGATCTACATAGAAGAAACGTTAAAACTTAAAACTAAACGTAAAAGGTTAGCAAAGGACACGAAATTGGTAATAACAATAAAGCGACTAAAAAGAAAAACTGGCAAAATGTGCATACATTTCTGTCTACTGAAAAAATGTTAGCGTTGACCATAAACTCTTAAGTATCTATAGTCTATAGAAGCCACCAATAAAGGACATCATCACCCAGAAGTTTCTTCTTTCCTTATCTTTATCCCATCTTTTCAATTAATTTTGGTTTCCCTGGTCCGTTTCCCCCGTATCTTCAACTCTCAAAAAAACCAAAAAAGAAAAAACTGAAAGTAGGTTTCATTTACTTCATAAACAATCAGAAACCGCGTAACGTTACAGTCATCAAAATTCCACCCACCTCCAACTAAAAGAGAGATTATCTGCAAATAAACTAACAACTAACAACCAACAAGCTAAAAAGTGATAACAGAAAAAAGAATCATTTAGGTAACTAACGGTAATACTGGTACGAGGCAGATCCCATGAGCAGTTGACAAAAGCTAAGAAAAGGAACAAAAATTAACCAAATCAACAGAAAATTTCAGCAGATAGCTAAAGGGTAAGGGAGATATAGTGATAAAGATCAAAACTTTTTGGGTGATTTATATCGAAGAATCAAAATTTAATCGTCTAGATAGCAAATAATCACACAGAGAGAACAAGAGAGAGAGAGTACCTCAGACCACCCCTTTGAGAGTAGACAGAGGAAGACAGAGTGAGCTTGTGGTAGATGAGAGGAGTGACGGGGAAATGTGGACTCGCGCTCCTGATATCTATTAAAATTGTTATTAAAAGGGAGAGAGAGAAAAAAATGGTTTATTTTCCTCTAGTACCCTCTTCCCCACCTAACCATGAATATCATGACAAATGTTGGACCCTAAACACTGGGTCCAAACCCTTTTTTCGTTGTAATATTGGACCTTGAGACATCGAGTCAAAGCCCCTTTTTCGTTATAAATAGATGAAATTACTTTTTAGCCCAACGGTGTATACTTAGAAAAAATGATTGGTGATATTTGATAATTAGTTGGAGTTTGAAATTGACATGTCCTTATAAGGAGAGAAATACTAAAAGAAGCCTAGAATTATCACCTAACAAGTTTTTATAAGTAAGAAGAGTTTTAGATTAGGATTTAGTTTTATGTTCTAAGTGAGTTCTCTCACTTTAACAAAGCAATAACATCACTTCCAATGTATAGTTTCCTTATCTACCTAGACTAATTATATCACCCTTAGGCATAGATATGGTGATCGGTTGGGCTAAGTTTGGCCTACTCTCCTAAGGCACGGTCTGAACCTCAATTTGGCATGACTCATACCGGCCGGAGTCCAAATTTCCTGTCTAATATTATGGTGTCTTATTGTGTCCAATAAATCTCAGCCGTTTATTTATGTGGGACCCGCGTGGGACCCACGTGGGTCCCGCAGAATAAATAACTGAGATTTCATAAGACAGAATAAGACAGAGTAAAACTGGACAGAAGATTTGGTTTCTACCGGCTGAACCTAATCTCAATTAGGGTTCAACTTGATAGCTAGAAGTCCAACTCCTAATTAGGTTAATCCACCATAACCCAAATTAAGATCCCTTCTAATCATCTTTGTCACCGTACCATGACCCATTCTCCATCCACATATTTCCTTAGAAAAGATCTCCATAAAATCATTAATTATTTTTTGGAAAATCATTTACAAACCCAATTTCCTTGTCATCTTCCGTAAACTATTACCAAATTTTCCTCTTCCATAAATTTTCTCAATTCCACAAAACTTTGATCTTTAGTCAACAAGCACCCATTCCAAAAGTTATTTCAGACCCATTTATAGATCTCCAATATCTTGGATTTTGCAAATAATCACAAATAAATATATTTATGAGCCAAAGAATGAAAGTGGTAAAATGAAGAAAGGAAGGAAGAAAACATAAGAACTAAGATGAAAGTAGTATAATGAAGAAAGGAAGGAAGAAAACATAAGAGCTAAGATGAAAGTAGTATAATGAAGAAAGGAAGGAAGAAAATATAAGAAACAAGATGAAAGTGGGAAAAAGGATATGCTAGCTAATAATTTGAGAAGATTTCCATGTAAGGAATGACAAGAATAAGAAAAGAAGTCTAAAAAATTAAGGGTTGAAAGTATGTTTATATAGGTCAAACTAGGTTGCAAAGCTTGACCTTGACCTTGACCTTGATCTTGACCTACAACTTGAAAATTAGTATATAAAATATTCTAACCCAACTCAAAAGTTGGTTAACTCAAATTAAACCCGTTGAGTTCAAGCTATGCTAAATTAGGGTTAGACAATATTTCCATCCCTTATTTGGGAATCCAAGAGTATGCTCTTTTTTTAAAATGGAAAATGAATTAATGCCAAAAATGATACAATGGATGTTACAATCTAAATATGAGAAAAATAAGTAACAACAGAGAAACATAATGGTTTAGAAGCCAATCTAAGTCACTATAATTAGAAAAGCCAGTAGAATGCTAACTAATAAGCTTACTTCCTTAATTGATTAGTATCTCGTGTTATGCAATTAGATTGGATCTTTCACTTAATTGACAAAACCTTTTTTTTTTTATGTTGGCTCTCTAATACAAATGCTTGTCTCCTAGAAGAGTTGGTTAATTTCAAATAAGAAATCCCAAACATTTACTGATCTTTTTCCTCCCAAATAATATATACTAAGCAACCAAAAGTTATAGTAAAGACACTTTAATTGACTTTTTTTAGATTCCTTTAAGTTGTATGCCTATTCCTTAATGATATTCTAATCATTTTTATCACAAACTAGGAAACACAAGGCTTGAATATTATATTATAACCTCAAGGAATATTGACAATTGAAGAAGAGATGGTCCATAGTTTCATGTTCTTGCTTATATAAAAAGTAGAGTTGGATGTTTCATAAGCCATAATTAAGCTTGTTTTTAGTTCTTAGTATCTCTTTAATAGGTAACCAGAGCATAAAGGAGGCTTTAGGAATATTTTTCAAAGACCAAAACAGGTTAATCCATATAACTAAATGGTAAGTACCTATTAGAGCTTCCTAGCATAACTGATTGGTAAAAGTTGAGAAATGGTGTCTTAGCCATATAAAAGTATCCTTAAACTCATTATTAGGATTTTATGTATGTAAGATCTAGATTATAGTTAAGAATCTCTAGAAATATAAGTTACCTAACTCTAAGAACCTCCATCGATCACTACTTCAACTCCGTGTTGTCAAGTAAGATGGCTTTAAGGGAGTTATTCTCTGGAAGCATGTAAAAGGAACAAATTGGTGCTAATTATCAAATCAAAATCAAGTGTCCTTTTTCCAGTTTTTATTTTGAAACATTCTTTGATTTGTTCGTCATGTTTAACAACTACCTAAATGTCCAAAAAGTGTTGGCTTTAGCTTTTATAATCCCAAAATTCTGGCTCTTGAGGAAATGTAAGTGCATTCACTTAACTTACATTGATTCCCCATCTGTATGATGGAAAATCCTTCTTTTCTCTTCAAAGTTGCTCATTTCTTATCTCAAGATGCTCTGCTTTGGCTCTTTAATGACTGCTTTCTATCAAAAACCCTAAAAAATTTTAAAACTCTATGATTGATGTAGATCCATTGAATCCATTTTGCTCCCTTATAGAAAACCTAGAATTTATGTAAAATCATTGCCAACATAAGTTTGTTAACACTAATTTGTGTTAGATATGTGTTTTAAGCCCATATTCTGACTCCTTTCTCTAAAATCTTACTAAAACATTTTCAATTTGACTTCAACTTGCTTAAATTCCTTTGTTCTTCATTGGGAGCTAAAACAAGATCTGAATATATACGATATATGCCACATTGAGTATTAAATCCTACAAAAATCATCTAACATAAGTAAAGTTATCTTAAAATCATGTTAAAAATATATTATAGTTAGCACTTATCAAATTCCCCCACATTTAAACATTTACTTGCCCTCAAGTAAATCAATTTCACCACTCTTAACTTAACTTAGTGGCAACTCTGGAAAAGAATTTAATAATTTGATTGGATTAATTAAGACTGTCCATTATTTATTCAGTTACAAAGTTTATCAATTTGTTATATATTTAGCTACTGCATCAAGTCCTAATTCAATTCAATTTAACTTCATATTCCTTCAAACTATAAGTCAATCTACATAATTAAACCTAATGAATAAACTGAAGATACTTGAGAAAGATGATTCAACTTTTCATTTTCATAATCTTTATTGATGACAAAGCAAAACATTGACTTTAAATTAACATAAGAGTAGTTAAAGGCTTGTTTAAAAAGTCAACTAATCTCTTGACATGAAATTAAACACCCTATCATGAATACTTTCGATTACTTAATTTTTTCACCATTGTAAATGGCTACCAGAATTACTATTTAACTTCAATCTTTTTACTTGATTTAAATCAAGTATATTGAATTTATTTTATGCTTGCTTATTCATAAATTTATTTTTCAATTTTCTATTTAGTAGGATATTGAAAATATTTGAAAAGAATTGACTTCTAAATCAATTGTATAAAAATTATTATAGTGAAAAAGTATTGTATAAAATTGTTGTTATTTGTGAGAAAAAAAAGAGAATGGTTTGATCTCCTTCTAGTACTTTCCTAACTAAACCATCAGTATCATAATAAGTGTTAGACCTTAAAACATTGGTCCAAGCCCTTTTTTCATAATATTAGACCTTAAAACATTGAGTCCAAGTCCCTTTTTGCTTTAGAAAAAGATCAAATTACTTTAAACTGTTTAATGTTTTAATTAAAAGATGAAACAGGCTCAATAATAGTAAAAAGTTTATTTAAGGTTGTAGGTAATCAGTATTATGTTAATTGAAAAAAAATCTCAAACTTTTCTTAGTTTTGCAATACTAGTCTGAACTTAAAAAAGTTACGCCAAAATGTTCCAACTTTTAATTTTTAGCAAAAATAACTTGACATTAAGTTCTTTGTCACTATAAATGATGCGACGAGCCATGTCAGATTAGTATTAGTACTAGAAAAGACATAGAATGATCACCTAATAAATAGGTGTAAGTGGAAAATTTTTTGGATTAGACTATATCTCACCGCCAAGGTACAATTTCCTCACCAACCTAGACTAGTTGCATCACTCTTGAACATCTAAAAGTGTATTCTTAAAAAATGATTGGTGATATTTGACAATTAGTTGGGGTTTAACTTTAAAATTAAAAAGTCCTTATAGGGAGAGAAATACAGAAAGAAGACTAGAATTATCATCGAGTAAGTTAGTATAAGTGGGAAAAATTTTGGATCAGGCTTTGGTTTTATGTTTATAATGAGTTGCCTCATTTTAATATAACTGCATCATTTTAAAGTATAGTTATCTCATGTACCTAGACTAATTATGTCACCCTTAGGCATGGAGATGGCAATAGGTAGAATGAAGTAATGAAGGAAGAAAACATGAGAATCAAGATGAAAGTGCCAAAAGAAGAAACAAAGAAAGAAAATCTAAGAGTCGTTCTAGCATTTAGTCAATAAACGAAAAGGGAAAGTGGTCATTACATGTTACATCATTTAGTTTCTTATAGTCGATATGCACTTTCCATCTAGTGATATCGACTTTCCATCTAGTGATGTTCTCATTCGGATTGACTTATTCTTCTCATTCAGAATAATTGTCATCCCTTTTTTATTTTATACTACCTACACAAGGCTTACATATGAACTATTAGAAATAGGATAGATTGTGCCCAAATCAAGTAGTTTATAGCCTCTTCTTTCATAACACCACTCATATTTAGATTTAATCTTCTCTATGGCTGCACTACATGTTTATACCTTTCCACCATCAAAATTTTTTGGGTGTGATATAATGTGTTGACCCATTTTATGTAAGGTAGTTTCCATACTCAAGCTTTCTTATATTATCTAGCACTTGCAGTAACTTGCCCTTTTGTTCATTCGACAACCTAATTATGATTATCAAAAATAACTTTGAGTTCTCCTCTATAAATACATATGGAAGGCGCATTAATTATTTCTTTAATTTTAAGTCAAGTTTTTCTTTTATAGATGATTTCATTTTTTGCTAAGTTATATTCACTTTATCTTCTTAGTCCTTCCTTGTTGAAAGGTTGTTGTTAACTTTTAAATGAGCTGCTTGCTCATGTATCTCTTCATTTTCTATTCAATTTCCTTTTCTTTAATAAGAAAATGCTCTAACGTGTCTTTTTACGTGACTCCTTATAAACAACATAATATTTCAGTGTCTAACATATTAAGGGAGTAACAAGAATCATCACTTATAATAGAGTGTTCCAATCCATTTAGAAATTTGAATATTACTATTTCCTCATCAACAATAAGTATCAATTTTCCTTCATGGACATTTATCACAGATTTATTGTAGCACTGAATGGTTTACCTAGGATTAGAGGTAGTTTAATATCTTCTTCCATGTCTAAGATAATAAAACATCTTTAGTTATGACTATAGGATACTAATTGATCTACTGGCTATTTACAAGCTAATCCTAGTTGTTTTAGGTTCGTGTAGTCTTAATTTCTTAAACCTTTGGATATAGTATGGCGACATTTTTCCTACCTTTAAACAACATTAAACAGTTATTGAATTTTTAGACTTATGTTTATTTCTTGCGAAATAAGACTCAAGACTAAACTTCAACTATATGAAGCTAGCCATTAATCAATACCTTTTTGCTCTTTTTAATAAGGATAAAAATGTTTTACACTTCATTATGTAGGTAATTTTGTATAGGTCCGTAATCTCGCAATAGCATGTCATATGATCAATTGGATTCATCATCACACATGAGATAAAGAAGTTTGTTATACATCTTTATTTCCTCCCTTTTTATTTTTTTTCCTTAATGTTTGTTTCTAGGTACAATGAGAGCAATTTACTACTCAAGTGTGTGGCAAGGGAATCGATTACATGTAGACCTTGTTTGTTATGCTTATCAATTTTATTACAATTAGCTTAACATATAATAATTCTAAGAAAAAAAATTTCAATACAGGAAAATTAATCAAGATGGCATATTATAAGTTTGGTTCTTTTGTGATTAAATGAGTTTAGACCATTAGTTATAAGCATTGCTAACTAATAATGATTCTAATTTATGCCAATAATCATGGCGACAGATCCTTACTTTATATAATGATATTTTGGTATAATTTTGGCATATATCATCAAGTTATAAGTGAATTCTTTCAAAGTAATTATAATATCTCGCTAAAAAAGGATAAATAAAATAAAAATATGTGAATAAGTAATCATAAATAAATTCACTTCATTGGCTTTAACTTAAGTGAAAAGGTCAAAGAGTAATGTTAGTAGTCATTTGAAACAATGACATGACCGCGTAATCGGGAATATTTATAACAAGATGTTTGCTTCTACTTCAAAAGGTTAGATAACTTTTCATACAAGTTTCTAAATTCTCCTTCATTAAATTAAAGTTTGGTGTTTTATTTTTCTATTAATTTGAGTTATTAGAATGTTTGAAAGTTGAAGTATCTTTGTGATATATATTTACTCTATGCAATGGGTTGAACTTTTGTAAATTAAGTTGATTTTTGGAGGATTATTGGGTTACCTAAATTGATGTATGACTTAATACAAGTATCTAAAAGCCTAACTAATTGATGAATAATGTAATTAAATGTATGATGGATATTTTTTATTAATCATATTGATTTGGTGAATTCTTTCATGGAATAGATGCATTTTAAAATTAAAGTGATGATATGTATTTGCTTGAAGACAAGTAAATACTTAAGTGTGTGTATATTTGTTGTGCATAAAATATGTACATTTTTAATTATTTTGCTTGATTTTAATGCTAAACTACCTTGTTTAATTTAAATTTTTATCTTTTCAAGTAATTATGGAAATTGGATATTAAGATAATATTATTCAAGAATTGAGGGCAATGCTCAACAATAATATAAAAAAATTCACAATTTTTGAAGAAACACGGTATGTCTCACATTTGTGTGCTAACTCCTGTCCTAGAAGAATCAAGTGCCACAAATGACATCACCTACACCACAACTGTGAAAGAAATTGTGCAAGATTTAGAAAAAACAATGTGATCGATGTGACAATGCTAAAGATCATATAGACATGACAATGCTAAAGATCACGTATTTACCTTCAAGAAATAGTAAGATCCACTTAGAGATATGTCATGTCAGAGACCGTGTTTATTACTGAGAAAAATCACTAAAACCCATAGTGTAGGTCACAATTGGGGGACATATCATGTCCTAGGTGGAGTAAAACATATTTAAGAGTGAAAGTACAAATCTTTATAGGATTTTAGTTATCTTTTTAGAGAAAACAAATGTAAGAAACATTATTTCCTCTCCAAAATCTAGGATTGTTCATGGGGAGGCTTCTCTAACCTTTGAGCAATCAATTTTAAGTTATTTTTCACCACAAAATTAAGTGTCAGACATCCTCTCAATGAATTAAGTTGTCAATGGACTCAGGGAGTTTATCTATATTATTTTTATCATGACTTCTCTATTTTTGTCTTTTGATTTCTTTGTTTTGAATATGTTATATGGCTAAATACTTTTTATATATTTAGATAGGAAAAATTCTAGTAGTTATTTTTGTATAAATTAGTTTAATTTAATTTATGATATGTGATATACTATCTTTGTTCATTTTAATGTTGATTCATTTATGTTGGAGTCTAAATCTTATTTTATTTCATCTGTAGACCACTCGAGAGAGTCTACTTGCAAGCGAATTATGACTTAGGTAGAGGGAATTGAATAAGGTGACGTAAATATATTGGTGTTAGAGTGAAAAACTTTTATGAGATTTTATAGAACTTATGCATTCAAACGGGTATTAGCATAGTTAGATATATGAGTTAACTGACTAAAGAATTGAAGACTACATCCAGAGAGAGTGCAATTTTGGTGTCTAAAAAGTCTTTATCGGTCCAATCTATACATAATCATTTGATTATATTCTTGTTTGATTAATTATATGCACTCACCGAATATATAGGACAATTATTTGAAATACTTAAGCCCTTTAATAGAACATATGGTAAGAATTTTCTTCAAATGATTTTAGATACAGACTCTTTGGATAATTAATGTACTGAAATCTATTTTGATAATGGGTATGATGAACGATTAAGTGAGGGTGATGGAAGTGAAATAGCTGACAAAATTGCATGTGATAAAAGGAGCGACAATGAAAATGGAGACCCTAATTTTATTCCTTGTAAACTCACTGAGACAGAAGATGGGTTGGATGAAAATGAGTTATGTTCAGATAAAGAGTATGAGGTTACGAGAAAAAAAAGAAATATGAAAAAAAAAGTTCTAGTTATATGGTTGATGATATCATTGATGGTGTTGGTGAATGAAAAGTCAAAAACAAACTTATTATAGCTAATGGACATGAACAAGCAACTAAGGGTATTGATGAAATGGAGTTGTTGCAACTTTAGAACCAAATGACTCTAAAACATTGAGAAGTTCCATAAAAAAGGGAAAAATGAAAGAATTGGGTAGAATCCAAAGGCATATTATATTAGTATGGACTTTGTTAGTGGAATAAAGTTTATTAGTCTATAACAATTCAAAGAAGTTACTTAAACGTATGTTATAATAAGGTGGGTACAATACAAGTGACAAAATTTATGTAACAAAGATGGAGGTTTAGCAAGAGTTAGGTTGTCCATAAAGGGTATATGGAAATTGGTTAATCAATGAGAAGAAAGTTATTATGAAAACAATACTACGGAGACCCACAAGAAATTGATAATTGGCTTGTTAAAAAGTAAGGAAATTTAGTATTCTAAATTGGGATGTAAAAAGTTGATGATGTTAATGAGATATATACCAATACACTTCCATTTACACTTATATCAGTAGAGCTTTTGTCAGTAGAGCTTTTCTAAGAATAATGTTTTCTAAGAAGTCAGTTGACGGCCAAACACTCATTTTTTTTAAAATAGCTTTTGCGGTAGAAAAAAGTACTTATTCACCCTCCAAAAGCTCAACCAAACAGATACTTATACAATGTTAAAAAGCAAAGTTGTTAGTGTTAAAGAAGTTGGAAGATTCAATGAATGTTCATTATGTAAGGTTCAGGAAATAAATTACGAAGAGTAATTCATATAGCATGTTCACATTTGAGACATAGTTAGAGGGGAAATACCAAATTTTATCAAATTCTATGATAGATTTAAAGCTTTGAGGATTATATTTTTAACAATTTGTAAGTTAATAAATGGATTAGATAACTACATTTTGAAAACGTTCTTAGTTAGTCTTTTTTTTAAGAGCAAAATACTCAAATTCTCATTCATGATGATAAAACTCATTCAAAAACTGAGGAGTAGAAACCCAAATCTGTAGCTGCGCAAATCGTGTAGATGCTTGAGCTAAGGAATAAGCACGTCTATTGGCTTGCCTATGAATCCACCTATAAGAAATATTCGGTAGCGATAATAACAAAGTCTTACAATCA
>JANZXV010000003.1:23981760-24009882 GCA_027576455.1 Erythroxylum roigii | reverse complement strand
GGCCCAACTCATTTTAATCCTTAGTTAAGATTACCGTCATTGTTTAATGATTAAAAAATATTTTAAAGTTGTGCCAGCAAATATAACTATTTTGTCTTAGAAGCAAAATGGGTTATTGAGTTGCAACTAAACGATTTGTCGAACCTTGTATTAGAATTTTTAATATGGGTAGAGTGTAGAGTTTAATAACAAAAATTGAACTTGAGTTAATTATTATCAAAATGACTAGAACTAATTATTTAAATAGTTGACCCTTATCATTTATAAACTCTTTAATATTTTCAAGTTTAGTCAATATGAGATACTCTAACACTCCCCCTCAAGTATAACTGGAACTGAACATCCAGTTGTCACTTGAAATAAACGCAGCGGTAATCGGACCGGACTGCTGACACTGGACATCCAAACGAACAATTGGGAAATTAATAATTCGGATCAAACTTGCTCTAATACCGTATTGAAAGGCCTAACTCACTTCCGAAAGCTAGCTTGAGAGGGGAGGTTTGCACACTATTATAAATGGTTGAATGCGCTCATACTTGTCCGATGCGAGATTTTTGACACACTCTCCTTAGTCCAAAGCAAGGCTGGACATCTGTTGGGCATATTGGGCGAAGGGACAGAATCGAGTACCGCCCCAAACTATCGAGACAAACGGACTCTGATACTATATTCAAAGGCCTAACCTACTCCTAAAACTAGCTTAAAAGAGGAGGTTTGCACACTATTATAAATGACTGAATGCACTCATACTTGTCTAATGTGGGATTCTTGACACACACTCCTCAGCTCAAAGCAGAGCTAGACATCTGTTGAGCATATTGGATAAAGAGACAGAACCGGGAATCGCCTTAAACTATCAAGACAAATGGGCTCTGATACTATGTTGAAAGACCTAACTCACTCTCAAAAATTAGCTTAAAAGAGAAAGTTTGTACACTATTGTAGATGACTGAATGCACTCACATTTATCCGGTGTGAAATTCTTGACACCTCAAAAACTTTATTAGATTCTATATGGTATTGGGATTAAGAGATTAGATTAACTTATCGAGGTCATCTAAACCCCTCTGGCCCACATGAGTAGATGGCCCTAATAGCCAGGGGCCAGAGCAGGCCAGGGTAGGGGGCCAGAGGATCTGGCCAAGGTAGGGGGCCAGAGGTGCACAAGGGAGCTAATAAATGGCAAGAGATGGATAACCGGAATATAGGGCAAATTCAGAGAAACTAGACAATGAAATGAAACATCACCATTGTTCAAAAATTGGAAGATCTCAACTTCCCACTCGGCTAAAATCAAGCATCGATATGACAATTTGTCATTCCTATATGTAATAGACACAACGAGGGACTGTATAGTTAATGCCGCTTATACAAGTTAAACCACATTTCCATGCGTATACTAGACTATACAAGAAAGCCAAACACAAAGCTCTTCGAATATCCAAGATGAAATTCTGCCAGAACTTTTCATCAGCAGGTCTAAAGTGTACTGTCTTTTAGTTTCCAAGGCAATCATAGCTTAGCAGAATTTGTACAGCTAGCTTGGCTTTCTCTTATTGCCATTGATCGTGGGCACTCCTTTCTGTTGGTGAGCCAGGAACAAATGGAACAAACCCGCGACCACCAAACACAGGGCGCATGAAGGCATTGTCAAACTTGCGCCAGTAGTAATGGACAGTGTGCGTTGGCGTTGTCAGGAGGTTGAGTATACTTCTTGGCTGAGGATGCTTAGTAATATCATCCAAGGAATCTTGCCCCTCTTCAAGAAGAGGCACCGTCAATGACTTGGAAGAATTTGGATCTGATGTATTTGTGGAGGTTTTTGGGACTTTTTTTGTATGAGGCAACAAAAATCGTATGAGAGGTTTAGTCATCAAACCAAACACCTGAGCAGAACGAAGAAGAAAATGGTTCATTTCATTAAATCTGTGGATACTATTAACCAAGAGAACTAATAGCAAAACACTATGGCCAGAAACTTTTTATGTTGTTACAAGATAGTCAAAAAGCAGGATGTAGCTATAACTACTCAAACCATATGAAAGAGAGAAGTACCACTGTGCTGAAAAGAACAACAGTAATGGTGCTAGTGATCATTATGGCATTATCTCGCACGTTAGTGTGTCCCAAGCTTGTAAACTGCATTCATTTGCAAGATCATCACACAGAAGGCATTATCAATTGTGATTGAAAAGACTTATCGCTAACTCTACTCTTTGATATGTTCAGTCGATATCTCAAATCCACAAAAGAAGCACGAAGCAATGTTTTGTTACCTTATTATATGCAAGGGCCATTGACACAGCACCTCTCATTAGACCAGCCCACCATATCACAATCTGAAAAGAAACATCATCAGGAAAAATTCATTGATTGGTTGGCATTTGATAGAAACAAGCTAAAATATAAAAAAGAAGAATATTTACTTGCTGCTTGATGTCAATCTTATCAGTCGATGTCTTCTTGGATAGGTTGGAAATAAAGGATAAGGGGAAAACAAAAGCTGCTCTTCCAAGTAAAACCAGAGCTAAAAGGATTGAGCTCACTGCACCTGATGTTTTAGGACTTCAACAAAGTGACATCAAACAAAAGCATTGAGTTCACGTGGAGAACCGAGTGGAGTTGAAAGAATAAGATGATCATAAATGGTTAAATGTAATATACCTATCACTCACAAATCTCCATTTCTCGATGTCCAAGGCATCCATACCAACATAAAGGAAGATGAAAATCTCAGCAACGAATGACAAGGTTGCAAAAGCATGCCTGTGGATTTTGATAAGATTCAAATATTATGACAACGCAATGTGTTGGGTTAAAAATACAACACCAACTCGACACAAACCCTTAAATGAAAAATTTTCAGATAGGACATACTTTGTAGTAACTCTTGAACTCTCAGTAACATTGTGCCAGGTGTAGTGAGACATCACAATCCCACAGAAAAACACAGTGAGAATGCCACTCAAGTAGAATAGCTGCAGAAGGCAGGAAACTACCAAGTGTTCAACCCAAACTAGTGACCGCATAGGAGGAAACAGGAAGACAAGATCATGTCAAAAAGAATTATACCTCAGCTAGTATATATGAAAGGTATGCCATGAGGATCATCAGAGCAACCTCACGATCAGTTGAATGCCTGGGTCATAAATATAGTTGGTTAGTGATGTATAACCTAATGTATCACTGTAGTTGGACCACTACCATAACCATAAGAGCAAAGAAGGATAAGTACACAAGCACATCAGCAGCAGTATCTGTGTATCTGGCACCTACTAATAGAGGATACATATTAACTTAAGAGTATATGGAGATTTACATATAGCAAGGATTAATACTGTGGCATTTGCGTCTATCAGTGTCAAATTTTGGCTTATTACTCCTATATATCTTACTCACCCACAGCTGTGTAAAAAACTTTTGCATCTGTAGGCTGTTATAATTCTATGAAAATTTCCCTAGGCTCTAAGTTGAAGAGAAAACATCTGAGTTTAGCAAATTTAGTTATTCGATTTGGAGAACCAAGAGCAATTAGAAACACGAAATCATACTACAATTACCTCCCAAAATAAAGTTTCTTGATGATATAAGCACTAAGTAACCCGGCCTGCAAAAGCAACACGAACTTCAATTTGCAGGAATGAAATGCATGCATTTTCGGGTTGGTGTTAAGTGAGCACATTTATAGGTGTGTTTAAGAGATAGAATGCAACAGACTTACTATCACTCCGAGCATAGTACTTGTGACAAATAAATAGAAAAAGCTCCCAAGAAACTGCCCAGCAATTTTGGGACTAAGATTACGAATATCAAAGCTTTGAATGGCATTAAAAAGCACAACTGAAGTTGCATCATTTACAACACCCTCTCCAAAAACCAGACTGTAAAGAAGAGGTGTCTCATCCTGATTGAGGACCTGCGCTACTCAGATGAGATGAGATTAGTTTCTAACCGTGTCCATTTAACCTGAAACAACTCTAATACTTTGATGGAAACAAACCTGCAGTGTGCAAACGGAATCTGTAGCAGCAAATATAGCACCAATTGCTGAAAATTAACATAAATTTCAGTTGCCACAAAAATCAAGAATGAAAAGGCAAAGAAGAATGGAAAGAAGCAAGTAGGAGTTTCGAAAATTACCCACATAATCCCCTATGTCAAATGAGCTGATATCCAATTTTTCAAAGGCAAGAATAACACCTGTCAGATTCAAATTCAATGTTATTGCCAAATCATTTGTTAATCATCAGGCATGCATGTGAGTATGAAACATTGCTAGTTCAAAATGTATCTCCTTTGGAAACTAAATGATGCATTTAAACATTCTTGATGCATCAATTTTCATGCAGGACGCAATTTTATTAAAAATTGTGATATCCTCCAGCTTTGTACGGGCAAACCACTTGTCAAGAAATTCAGATAAATTTGCACGTCCTGCAATCTCAGCCATACCTATGGATATGATGCAACAAGATATTAAAGTTCCGATAGCTCCGAATAGCATGATTGTCATGAAGTTACGGAAGAATTGCTTCTTCTTCACTTGAAACCTGGCACAAGAGAAAAGGTCAATTAACAGTAAAAATAAATGACTTGAACGAAAGGAAAAATGACAGAAGTATGACTCACACACCAACCAACAAAAAGAAGGTCAAAATTTAGAGCCCAATGCACGCATAGAAGCTCATTAACTAAGTGAATTGAAGCAGCATTTGTAAGTATAGGACAGAAAACATACCCAGCATTAAAGATAATGGGGGGCAGAAGATAAATAAAGAAAAGATCCTCGCTGAAGACCAAAAGATGTGAGCTTCTTCCGCCACTGATCAGCAATATAACAATACCAGTCCCCACGCCCTTGCATCATTCCACAAAAAAGATCAGCTGTATACTAACTAAGAAAAATACTACAACCAAATACGGAGAATTATCGAAAAGAAACAGATGAAGTCATCAAATTCTAGATTGGAACTCACAATTATAAGGGCAGTGATGGATTCGTTCACCCATCTATTCTCTTCCAGAAGATGGCCAATGACAATACAAGCACAAAGAAGTGCAACAAAGAGGTTCATAGAGACCACAGAAGCGTGGTCAGATGTGGAAACCATTTGTAATCTCGACATAAATGAGCTTATATGCGTTTCCATTGTATGTGCTCTTCCTTTGATTAAAATGGCCAACTGGATAATCGATAAATATTCAGATTCCAATGCACAGAGTCATAATCTTTATGTTCGTGACCGTCCATTTCAAGAGTGCATCGAGTCTAGCATAAATCTAACTCTCCCTGCAATTAAGCAAACCAAATGAGAAGCCAACACACCTATTTCTTGATATCATTGAATTGAATGACATTGGATTCCAAAACAAGTAAGGTCAAATTTTAGAGATGGACAACAAAGAAACAACAATATTAATTAACCACAGGAGAAACACACAAAAAAAAAAAAAGAAGCCAAAACTTGTTGCATGGGATTGCAATTCTCCAAGCTAAATGAATACAAACATGCGTAACATATATATACATGCACACACACACATAAATATATATACAAATCTTCATCAACCCAAAGAAGAAAACAGAAAAAGAGACATCTTTACCTTTCACATCCAGGAAGCTAACAAGAAAATGGCAAACAGAGAGAGCAATGGGCAATCGATCTACGCTTTGGAGAATGCTCTAATAAGCAATCAAGAGCAACGGAGAGAGAGAAATGAGGAGCAAAAATTGGAAAGCCAAAATTATAAAAACACTTTGGATGAAATACATTAATTTCTAATTCAAACCTCATAAGTCCTAGTAGCATTTATAATTATATGTATTAATTTAGTAACATTTATGAGATTTACTAAATACTAGATAGGTAGGTTAGATCCTTAGTTTGATAGGCCTTTAAGCTAGTTTTTTATTAGAGCCTTGTTGTAGTATATTTTTGATATGTTCCCAACTTTTGCTGCTTAATAGTAAAAGGGAGTTGATAACTGTACAAGTTGTTAAGAATAATTCAATACTATAATTGTGTCCCTAGAACCTGCAGGGATTGAAGTAACAAGGAGATATAACTAGAGAAAAATGTGAATCATATAGGTTTGCCCAACATAGGATTTTATGGATGAGGCATCACAAGCTAAAATATCCCTAAAGATGTTTTGAAATATTCCTTGGACCAAAAAGTTTGATCCCTAACCCCAAGGGCCCCCAGTCGCAGGCCCGACCACCGCTGGAGGATTGAACCACGGTTTGATCTTGAGCAGCCCTTAACAGAGCGGTCACTTCCTCCCGTTATCAAGAGTCGAACCTAGGACCTTGGACCAATTGACCCTGCTAGTTTGCCACCCAAGCTACCCGTGCGAGCGTTTTGAAATATTCCTTATTAAGATTCAGGTTGTTTCCTATTTTCCTAAGACCTTTGAACTCCATGTAGGTAGATGATGGGTCTTTCAATATCAATTGTTAGGGTGGGTTGATCATAACTTTCTCTGACCATTATATAATCCATAAAAAAAAAGAGTTACCTTCAATTATACTCAATTTACAAAACTTTTTAGCTTGTTAGCATCTCTTTAAACATCTTTGGCATATCTGTTTTCCTAAAAGGCAATAGTACATTTTGTAATTTAGGGTACCATTATTAAGTTACCTATAGATGTCAAGGACCTACAAGGCAATACTTGGTATAAGAAGACTACATATATCAGTATACACCAATCCAAGATATTGTGAGGCTTGAGAAAAAGACTCCTTTGAAAATTTGTTCCTCAATTGCATAACGTATATATAACCTTCAAAAAATTGAATAGGATGACTTATGAAAGCCATATTATACACCAACCTATTCTTAAAAAGCAACTCCAATCTACCAAAATTTAAGCAACTACCCTAAGATGTCGTAGCCATGATGAATCATTTGTAGAAGCCTTTAGAAACTTGGAACTATCATTGTCAATTTTCAATTTAAACATTTTTTTAACATTGGCACTTATACTATTATTCTCCCTTTTTCATTTCTCATATTCATCTCATTCTTACTTATTCATATGTCATACCCTTTCTCTAAAAGCTAGCATACTTAAAATATTTATTTTTAATATTAGAACATAATAAGTATGGGAAATAAATCGATGTTCTCCATTATTTAATATAATAAGAATATCTCCATTGCCTATGATTGAGACTTTAGTTTTATCACCAAAAGAAATACTACATTTACTAGACTCATCAAGATCAAAAAAAATCTTTATTACTAGTCATATGATTGCTGACTCCTAAATCAAAATACTAGGACTTATGATTTCTTTTTCCGTGTACATTGCAAGTTAATAACAAAATGGACTTTTTGTCTTCTTTAGTCTTAACAAAAATTTCTTTTTCATCTTAGCTTGAATTCAATATACAATTTGTATAAAAATTCCTAAATCCCTAACAATGGTAACATTGTACATTAGATTTCAAACCGTGGTCACCTTGAAACCAACTACCTTTACCACTTCCTCTTGACTTTTGTTATTAAAAATATAATTCTTCATCATTAGACAAAATATTGCCTCGTCTTCCTCTTCTATGAATCCAACCTTGACCTCTACCTCTTACTATTCCTTGAATTTTACCATGTCCCATAATCAATTATTGATGTGTATCTTATTTTTCATTAAAATTTAGTTTTGCCTGTTATACCACTTTGTTGTATATTAAAATGGATTCTAGAAATACTAAAGTGCATATTCCAATATGACACACTTACTAATGTGACTAATTACAATTTACCTTCTTACTAACCTTTTCTTTTTTTATTGTTTGTTTCATCAAGCCTGAGGTCACTTACTGTAAATGTGAGGGTGATGATGAGGATGACCATTCTTAGGACTCCACAACCATAATGAAACACATAAGAATAAAAGGACCACTAGAATGAAGATGGGTCTTTTTCTTATCAGATTTATTTGCCAATTTTCTTTAGATGTCTACATTTATATTTTAGCTATAATGATGCTTCTTGATGTTTTCCATGCTGCACCAGTAGTTATAAATGTAATGTCTATGTGTGTTAAATTATGCTTTATAAATCTTATAGTGGTATGGTTATTTCTAATGGCTAGATCTAATTATTAAACATTTATATCAAACAAGATTGAACTAATTCATGAAAGATTTAACATTATAACACCAATTTGGACTCATCCTTGGTGGAATTTGGGAATAGCTAATGCCAAAAAAAAATCACAAAAAATAACAAAGAATAAAGAAAACTTAAAAGTATGCAATGAAAAAGAAAGAAAAGAAGGGGAAACAAATTTTAAAAGAGGAAACTAGTTTCTTTTAAGAAGGGGAGTCTTGATGCTCTATCTCTTATTTCCTTTTATAAAGGTGACATCTAGTTTCTCATAAACCTTTAATCTTATCCTACTACTTAGTAAGGAAACAAGACACATGGATTAAACTTGGGAGAAATGCCCCCCCTATCCCGCCTCTTTTTCGCAGATGACCTGGTTCTTTTTGTCACTATCAAGATTTCTCAAGTTCAACTTATAAAGAAAATTTTGAGTGATTTTTGTATCAGCCCTGGAACATGGTTAGTAACAATAAAACACATATCCTTTTCTCTAAAAATACCCAGGTTTCACGTGCGGAATGGATTACATACTTAGGGGTTTCAATTCTTCATAAACGAGTTAACCTTGATACTTATGCTTATATTGAGGAGAAAGTTAAACAAAAGCTTTTGGGTTGGGCTGCCAAGACCTTGTCTCTTGCAGGACGAATTACTTTAGCTTCTTCGATCTTACAAGGCTTTCCGTTTTATGCCATGCAAACTACAAAACTACCAAATGGCCTCTGTAATCATATTGAAAAATTGATTAGAGCCTTTGTTTTGGGTAATATGGAGGAGTCAAAAAAGGTGACTCTGGTAAGATGGGAGGATATGTGCCAACCGCATTGTAATGGGGGTCGTGGCATAAAGAACCTTGAGCCTCAAAATAATGCTTTCCTAATGAAAATTAGGCTTGCTCTTATCATGAAGCCTGATCTTTATTAGGTTAGAGTTCTGAGATGCAAGTATGAATGGGAGGATCTTAAAGGCCCGTCTCGTAATAACCAAAGCAAACCCCTTCTTTGGTGTAATATTAAGAGAATATGACCTGATTTGGAGCTGGGCATGCGATGGGAGATGGGTGATGGCAGTAAAGTTCGATTATAGGCTGACAATTGGTTTGCCAATATGGGGCCTCTCAAACTTCTTGCTAGCCGAGATATCACAGAGGAAGAGCTTGCTCTCTAATTTGTAACATTATTGGTCTTGACAGCAATTGGGAATGGAGTCTCTTTAACCGAGATTTTTCAGACCAAATCCTTTCTATTATTGCAGGAACTAAGCCACTAAGCTAGGAGGATGGAGATGCTAGCTGTTTATGGGATAGGACAAGTAATGGATACTTTCTTGTCAAATCAGCCTATGATTTGATAATAGGCGATGTTTGGGATTCACAAGACAACAAGTGGGATGTAATTTGGAAGCACGAGGGGGCTCAACGGGTTCATGTGTTCCTCTGGTTAGCGTTACGTGGAGCTCTCCTTACTAATAAAGAACGTGTTAGGCGACACATAACGGATAATGAAGCTTGTAGTTTGTATGGCAGCGAGAAAGAGGATGTTGATCATATACTCAGACAAGGCAAGTTGGCATAGGATGTTTGGAAGATCTTTGTCCCGTCACGTCAAATGACTCAGTTTATGAATAATAATTTTGTTGACTAGATGATCCAGAATCTTAGAGGAAGTATGACCATCCCTTTTCTTAGTGGACAGTGGGCCTCGATGTTTGGACTTACCTGTTGGAAAATGGGAAGCACGCAACAAACATATCTTTTGCAATGAGCACATTCAACGTCCCAACTTGCAGAGGAAGTCAAAATGCTTTCGGATTTTAGTATGAAGGCAAGGTACACTTTAAAATGCATTCAAAGCACTAGTGGACAGGAAAGAAGCATGCAACATTAAGTGGAGGAAACCCCTAAGCTGCTGGGTCTCTTTAAATTGTGATGATGCTACTAAAGGGGCATTTGAACAAGCAGGGGCAGAATCTCTTCTTCGTAGTTCTGATGGAAGCTAGATCAGAGGGGGTTGTCGAAACATTGGGTGTTGTACATCTCTCCATGCAGAGTTTTGGGCTATACCAGATGGATTAAATATGGCATGGGACTGCGGATTCCGCTGTGTGAAACTAGATGTCAATTGTCTTTTAACAGTCAATCTTTTAAACCAAGATGATTATCAACCCAATGTTAATACCAGACTTCTTAGACAGATCCATATGCTCCTTAGCAGAGATTGGCAAGTGGATTTGGTTCATGTATATCGTGAAGGAAATAAGTGTGCAGATTTTCTGGCAACCTATACATTAACGATGGAAAGAAGTTTTCATGATCTAGAGGTCCCACCTGAGGAGTTGAATAGGATTCTACGTGATGACGCCATGGGTGTTGAGCAAATGAGACTATGTAAGGGCTCTCTTTAGTATACTTTTCTTTTCCCTTTTTAACCAAAAAAACCTACCATTTCCAGATAAGCTATAATATGAAGTCAATCTTTATCATTTTCATGTTGAATACTCATAAAAAATAGTTGTCGCAATACTTAATATCAACGCTTGTAAACACCTATTCATTTAATAATCTTATATGATGAATAAGAAAGTAAAACACATTACCTAGAGCTAGATAAGAATGTTTAGTTTAGGGGCCTTAAAATGGTGAACTTATTCAATTATAATAAGGTTATGTCTAGCTTAATTTAAGGAGTTCGATCTTTTATCATGTTAGGTGCTTTATGATGTATCACACATTCCTTTAACTTTAAAGTTTGAGTAGATTTTCATAAAGATAAGTGCTCTTATTGTTGCATTAATTAAAGTGGACTAGTATAACCTTATGATAATTAATTTCTTAATCTTGCACATGTGACATGTGACATGTGACATTTGGGCCATTTATAGGATAAACATTATATTAGTAACCATATGATAGGCCCTTAGGTCCATCCACAAATCTTGCCCAAGCTTATCTGTTAAGGTTGTATTTTTAACCTAATTGATATATTGTTAATCATCAATTGGAAAATTATGAGGTAGTGCATGATAGAGGTTGGTGAATTGGATTCAACAAATCATAGTCTGTTATATTGTGGTTTGTTCTTGCATTGCAGTAATCTATTATGAAACCATGATTTTTAATTAATTTCCACCTTCTTTACGAAGTAAGCCTCTAGTCTTATTATTTACACATACTTCAAAATTATGAAATTTTGTTTTAGTTGATAAGACATATTGATATTGTTAATTTTAAGTTATTGCTTGTTACATAAAAGTCCAACAATTGGTATTAGAATCAATTCTCTAAGTCTTGAAGTTTTCTTAAGTCTCATATATACATTTTAATTTTTTTTTGAAAATTTTGGTAAACATTGTATTTTCTTTTTCTTCAATCTCTATTTTGAATATTTTTGTTTAAATTAACCCTACGGATCACTTATTTTTCAAAAGAGAAGAAAGACTCCTCTAATATTAGGATGGCCACGAGTAACCTATGGATATTTTTTTCGCGATGTAAAGGTTAAAGTGATCTCTAGTTTCAAGTCTAGTTATTTGCAATTAAAAAATTGTCATTTCTAATTATTGACAATTTTGCATCTCAACTTATTTACAACCATTTTAGCTAATTTACCGTTTTATCATTCAACTAAATTAACAATTTTTTATGATAATTTAAAATAATAATAACTTGTTCTATCTTTTTTTTATATCCCTTAAATTTCATAATACACTTATTTTATAAGTTTTTATCATTCTACTTTTAATGAAATAAATATTCTAATATGTTATTGTAAATTAAAATATAAATTTTATTAATACCGTTAATATGAAATAATATTAACTTACAATTGTATATAAAATATATTAAAAATTACCAAATCTAAATGTCAATTAGTTTCTAAAACTTGTTTTTTTTTAAATTTTTACTTATCATTCTAAAAGTTGGCAGAAAATTTAATTTCCAACTTGAAAGAAAAGAAACAGTGATCTTACAGAATCTTTTATTATGACATAGTTTGTTGTGTCATAAAATGAGGTCACCTGTACAAGTTCCATTTACAGAACTTCGTGAAACACAGCAAAATCCTCAAGGTTACCGAAGGGGGTTTTTGATATTCAGAGTGGGGTTTTTGGGTTTGTCCAGTTCCAGTTTCCCCCATTCCCAACCAATCCCTTTTCTAACTGGTGCGTCTAACGTAAGAAGAAAAAGAAATGGGTGCACAGAGAAAAGTTGGAACTAGGGTTTCCGAGGACTCAGAGGAGCCACCTCGTAGTAAATTGCAAGCTATTCTTTTGGCTGATAGCTTTGCCACAAAATTCCGACCCATCACACTTGAACGCCCCAAAGTAAGATTCAAATTGCGTTTCTTTATGTTTTCAGGCCATTTACTTTATAATTTGTGATGGGTTGATTAAAAGATTGCGTCTATGATCGTTGTTTACTTGAGACTTGGACTCACATTATTGTTAATGCTCTTCTAGGTGCTTTTGCCATTGGTCAATGTTCCCATGATCAACTACACTCTAGGCTGGCTTGAGTCTGCTGGGGTTGAAGAGGTTTTTGTTTTCTGCTGTGCCCATTCTCGCCAAATGATTGACTATTTGGAGAGTTCTAAATGGCATTCTCAGCCCAACTTCTCAGTTACAACAATAGAGTCGCACAATTCTGTTAGTGCGGGAGATGCTCTGCGCTTCATCTATGAACGTAATGTGGTCGGTTTGTGTCTCCTTTAGCCTTCTTATTATATCTTTTTAGCATGTGGAATAGTTTGAAGTGTTTTAGCTTGGTACCCTGTATTTTGTTGTTCTGGACATGTGTTTGCCTTTTATTTTCTTGATTCTCTATGTTGTGATAATTGCGCCTTATCTATTTAAATGAAAATAACTTGTTTGTTACATAGGTTAAAAACACTTGCAACAGCATTATTATTTTTTTCTGTTTCTTTGTAGCATGAGAGATGAGGCTTTGCTGAATTTTATCACTTCTGTATGATTTTAACTTAATGAGGTCCTACTGGGTTTCTGTGGTCTTGGAATTTTCTACGTACTTTGTTCCATGAAGTGTTGATTATTCTTTATTGTTCTTGAAGGTATCTGGAGATTTCATTTTGATTAGTGGGGATACAGTAAGCAACATGTCACTCACAGAGGTACTTCAAGAACACAAGGAGAGAAGGAAAAAAGACAGCAATGCTGTGATGACCATGGTCATTAAACAGTCAAAGCCTTCTCCAATCACCTGCCAATCACGACTTGGTACTGATGAGCTATTTGTGGCCATTGATCCTCAGACAAAGCAACTTTTATACTATGAGGAAAAAGCAGACCACCTAAAAGGGATTATATCTCTTGATAATGCATTGCTTGGGGATAATCCATCTATATCTCTGCACAATGACAAACAGGTTCATTTCTGAGTTTTGATGTTCTGCACGTGCACCCGTACGGCTCGTAGGACAGTTAATCCAAATGGTGTTCATCGAGTTAAATCTTTTGTTTCCTCCTAAGATCTTACCAAGAGAGACATTTAGTGTGGATAGTTATTATTTTTTGTTTCATCTTTAGCTTGATTTCACGGGAGACTAAATTCTCCATGCAGGATTGCTATATTGACATCTGCTCACCAGAAGTCCTCAGCCTTTTTATGGACAATTTTGACTATCAGCATCTTCGCCGTCATTTTGTGAAAGGATTGTTGGTTGATGATGTATGTCATTTTTTTAAACAACTATACTTTGGCCCTTTCAGCAGTCTTCTAAAATTGTACTATATTTAGCAATAGATTTGATTGTTTTACATAAGCAATGTAGGATGCATCAGTTAATATGACCTGATCATTGAGGGTACTGTTACTTTGCGTTGACATCTTTATTTATGCTTTTCAGATTATGGGATACAAAATATTCACCCATGAAATCCACTCAAGTTATGCAGCTAGGATTGATAACTACCGGAGCTATGATACTATCAGTAAGGACATAATTCAAAGATGGACGTACCCATTTGTGCCAGATGTGATGTTCTTTGGAAACTCAACAACTAAACTTGAAAGAGAGGGAATGTACCGCGCATCAGGTGAGGATTACCTATTTGCTTTCTTCAGTTAGTCATCTCCTTGTTCTCTTCTCTCCATGTAGAACTAGAAGATGGAGCCATTGGTTACAATTTCTACTTGCTTTACATATTTTATATTTCTGAATTCTATCATATTGTGTTTTGTTTTTTTTTTTCCTTCAGAAATAGAGCAATCACGTTCTGCACATCTTGGACCTTTTACTGTTATTGGTAAAGGAACCAAAATTGGGAGCAACTCAAAAATTTTGAATTCCGTCATTGGAGAAGGTTGTGTTATTGGATCAAATGTTTCAATAATGGGTTCTTATATATGGGACAAAGTAACGATTGAAGATGGCTGTGAACTAAAGCATGCACTAGTTTGTGATGGAGTGATCATAAAATCTGGTGCAGTTTTAGAACCAGGTGTGGTGTTGTCTTTTAAGGTATATACTGGAGACTTTATTGTTTTCACTTTCCCTTTTGTTATTATATCTGATTGCCATGTGAAATTTATAGTGGGATTTAGCTTAAGATTGTGAGAAAGATGTGTCTTGACGTGGAATAGGATAATTAATTGCGACAAGAGTTCAACTAGAAGTACTATTTGAAAATTTTGGTCGAATAAGTGTGATGTTTTGATGATGGGAAGCAGATAGTCTGATAATCTGAAAACTCTTGAATGGGGAATCAGTAATCAAGAATTTAGAATAGGAAGGAGAGAATTTAGAAGAAGAGAAGTTTCTTGAAATTATGTCTGCCTCTAATCATGAGGCTCCTTTCATTAAATAGCCAAGACCGTTACAACAGAATCCATTTGGCCTATAACTATTTTTTCTGTATTCTTATATTATTCCAGCTCACTACAACACGCAATCAGTTAGTTTTGCTGGTTTCACATGAATGCGAGAGCTCTTCTTCCTTGCCTTTGGGCCTTGATTCTTCTCTTGGGCTGATACTTTTCTTTGGGTCGTAACAGGGATTTAGCTTAAGATTGTGAGAAAGATGTGTCTTGACGTGGAATAGGAAAATTAATTGCGACAGGAGTTCAACTAGAAATACTATTTGCAAATTTTGGTCGAATAAATGTGATGTTTTGATGATGGGAAGCAGATAGTCTGATAATCTGAAAACTCTCGAATTGGCTGTGGGCTTTCGATATTTACAAATATTGAATCTATTCAGCAGAGACTTCTTAACATAGAACTTCTTATGTTTTTAAGTGTGTTTTAGAGTACTTCTTGATCCACAAGCCTGTAGATAACGATTATTTTGTATAAAGTATTTCTGATTTACGAAAAAGAAAAAAATAGATCCACAAGCCTAATAAGATCATCCACATTTTTTAATCAGGTTGTAATTGGACAACGATTTGTTGTCCCTGCGTATTCAAAAGTGTCATTACTACCACAGCCCATGAAGCAAGATAGTGATGAAGAACTGGAATATGCCGATAGTAGCAGTGGAACAGGAGGATCATGTAAGTACACTCAAGTTTATATCATTGGATTTCAAAGTCGTTTCTTTCTTCTTCTTTTTTTGGTTATTTAGAGTCAAGACTGATTAAACCTCTGTGCTCCCTTATCTTTAAGAAAGCATGACTACATTTTATAGTCTTTAATTTCTTTTGGTGCTTGTGATGATACTGTTCTGTTATTTTTCTAAGGATTCTATTACAGTTGAGAATATCCTTATACATGTTGTCTCTTTATTACTAACAAAATATTTTGAGATTTAACTATAAATAATGTATGATGCGTGTGTTACTTCTCAAAGTTTGCGTCAATTTGCAGCAATTATGACTGCCGTGGATAAATTGAATGGAAAGGTGCTGTCTGAATTATCTGATACACAACACTGGCCTTCATCAGAGGTTAGTAATAGAGTTTGGAGTTTGGTCTTACTATACTGTGGGGGCTGCTATTTCTCAGTTAAGTTAATGATGTAGTTGTTGCCAATTCTTTGTTTCTTGAAAAACTGTCTGAAGTTCGGAGAAAACTGCTAGAAAAAGGAAACACAGAAATGTTTCTGTCTTGCAAACTTACAAGAGTTCATAGAGAGAAAAAGGGCAAAAAGAAGAGGAGTGATGTGACAAATTGCAGGAGAAATTTGCTAGAAAAGGGAAATAGGAGGAAATTTTTTTTTGCAAAAAATAAGGTCCCTCAGAGAGATCGAAACAGAGGGAGGAGTGATGTGACCAATCATACATGATGCTCAAATCTCTACACTGACATTTATGGATAATAAAGCAGGCTGCTGATGAAACACTTAAGTTTGCTCCTAAAGTGCAGTCTAAGAGAGGCCTATGATACATTACTTGTTTGTATTAAATGTATGCCAAGTGTTTTGCCTCTGGTAGCCTGGTGTTTTAGTGAAATATCTGATGTAGTATTATGGGATACACGTATGTGTAAAGCATGAGGTGACTTGACATTCTTTATTTTGTCTTTCCCTTGAGGAACATGGAAAAGTTCTAAGGGGGGTTCAGCTGAGAGTTTGGTGTTTAGACTTCAAAATACTCTTTTCGAAATGTGATGATGAAAATGTGTTAACTCTGTATAATAAAAGATGTACCAAAACCAGAGTTTTGGTAGTTTCTCCTTTTCTGACTTGAATCAAAACATTGACTTGAATCAAAATGTGTCTCCATGTTGCATAATTTGATCTATCCCTGTAATAATTTTCATATGCGCATTCTCTGACGATATAAAATTTAAAAGCAGGGATTCTGCTGCATTCTTCTCGTCTTAGTTATCATGTAATCTGAGTGACTCGTTTATTTGATGAAAATTTTCATATGAATTAACAGCTTGGACCTGGTGGTGTTGGTCATATTTGGACTATCTGTGAAGGAGGTCATGAGGAGGAATGGAGGCATTCAGTTGCTCCTATTCCTACTGATAAACTTGCTGAATCCATGGAAATGATAAATGATGATTTGGAGGTGCTAAACCTGGATGGTAGTGCACTTTCACCTTCTGGAGAGTTGAAGCTTGATGCTAATGCTATTGACTCTGAAGATGATGATATTGAAGATTCTAGAGATGATGCTATCTACTTTGAGAAAGAGGTGACACTGATTGGAATGCTGATCTGAATGCCCTCATCTTGTTTCGAGTACATGTTGACTTTTGTGCTGTGATTGCAGGTTGAAGCAACATTTTTGAGGGCCGTTCATGAAAACATCAGAGTAGATGACCTAATTCTTGAAATGAACTCACTTAGGTTTGTGATACTCATTTCTTTTTTGACAGCTCTACCAAAATTGAATAATTTGAATATACAGACAAGTGTTGGAAGATGGTTACTGATGCATCACTTTTTAAATATATTTCCAATGAAAATGAAGTTTCTTGTCTGAAAAAGTTAACAAGTTCTCAAATCTTATTCTGTCCATTTCTTAATTGGTTCTCTTCCACTGATAGTTATATAAGTATTTTCACTTTCTGATCAAAAGATGAATAATTTATTATTGCACCTTTAGAGAACCATTGAATGGTGACCTTTTGTTGCCAAGACCATTGTGCCCAGTTTCTTTCCATTTCCATAAACTAAGCACTTTTCTGGATGATAGTGTTGGTGGATTCTGTGTTGTATTTCATCTTGATTGAGGTATATCGTTTTAATTTCCAGGTTGTCATACAATATGACATCTGCAGATGCTGCAGGAGCTATATTTTATGCAATGATGAAGATGTTGTTAGAAACTTCACACTCTTCCCCTGGTAGTTTTCTAAGCAGCTACTCTTGTAAATTTTAGATTCATGTTTGAAGAGCATTGTTGTCCTTGGTTGATTGTTTTAGGAGAAATGTTGGCAGTTGGTGGATCAGTGGGTCTGAAATTGATTAAAATTTTATACATGACTATTTATTAATGAGGCCAAATATTATATTTGCTTTCCTCTTGCAATGGTATTGAGTACATAATCTGGTAAATGCTATGATCATAACTAACTGCCTTGTGATGCTATACCTAACTTGTTTACGTCTTGAATATGGTCTGTCATTGCAAGGATTCTATTTAGAATTGACACCTTTTACTTTGGATGCTTTTCATGCTTTGTTTTCCTTTTATTATGTCGTGTTTGGAGAGCATAAATTAATATAGTAATGCTTCAGTTGGCTTAATTTAAGAGAGACTCATTTCCATGTCTCAGCTGAATTGCTTAAAAATGTCCCTAACGTTGTGAGCAAGTGGCGAGACCTTCTGAAGTTTTACGCTAAAGAAATTGATGATCAGGTTTGCATTTCTTCTCTTAATGACAGCCATTTCCTATATTTGTCTGACGATTGCATCTTAACATCTTCCCTTTTCTTTTCTGACCACTTTGATTTAGATTGACCCATTTACTTCCTAGTTTTTTTTTTCAAATTTTCCTACAGAAGCTATGCTCTAGTTCCCTTGAGTATATGTTTTTAGATTTATTGGGAAAGTTTAGCGTCATTCTCAGTTTTAGAAATGGCCTTCCTTATTTGCATCACGTAGCTAGGTAAGAAATGGGTTATACTCTTGAATTTCTTAGTTCCTTTAACATCTTGATTTTCTTTCTGTTTTTTCTGATCTTCTGTTCTGCAATAAATGCCTAATGTCTAATAATTGGATTATCCTGCGCTCCTCCTTTGCTTGCATTAAATTCTCATTTTATGATTGCTTTTGTCATTTCCAATTTTATATATTTTGATAAATACTCAATTTTGCTGAATAGATTGAATTGGTTACATGTTTATTTGGAGTGCCCTTAGTTGTTAATGGTGATTTACATGATTCATTCTTGACGAACAGATTGAGGTGATACTGAAATTTGAAGAAATGTGTCTTGAATCTGCCAAGGAGCTCTCATCATCTTTTGTGCAGGTATTTACAATTTAGAACTACTCATCTTCATGAATTTGTCTGGGACTTACAAATGATTAACAGCATTGTATATTTTTTGGCTTTGTCAAACAAATACACAGTCATGCACAGCCATCTCATGATTTTGTGTTTAGGAACGACTTCTTTCCCTTGGGCATGTTGTATTAATTTAATATAGCAGAACAATGATATCTATCAACTTGTGTCTCCTCTGCTTAACCAAATTTCCTAAATTCCAACTCCAAAGACCAATTTTATTTTATCCTAGTCCTGTGTGAAGAGAAATTTCAAAGTGAGGATTTAAGAAATTTGTTTGTGGATGTATTTTGTAGAAGACAAATTTATTCGAGTGGTTTGTTCATTTATTATACTTTCTTAGGTTAAACTGAGCGAATAGATGGCTCTGCTGTCATGAAGATTTCGGAGCTGCATTTCGTTGTCAAAAATAGCCCTTTTCTTTTTTTGTGCTGTGATTGATAGAGTTCTTTGAATTTCTGAGATGTGATCTCCTTGTCAACGTCTTTCCCATCTTGTCTCAGATTTTACATCTTTTATATGACAAAGATGTTGTAGAAGAGGACGCCATATTGAGGTGGGCCGAAGAGAAAAAAGATGCAGAAGAATCAGATAAAGTTTTTGTCAAGCAGTCGGAAAAATTCATTCAAGTAAGATGTCTCTCTTATTCTTCATGTATGCTCATTGCTTAACATACATGCTTGATATGAAATGGTTTGTTAAATGGTCAAATTTATTTATTAGCATACTACCCAAATCTGATTCAACCACATTTTATTTGGTGTAGTGGTTGAGGGAGGCATCCGAAGAAGAAGATTGAAATTGGAACAAGAATGTGATTCTCATGCACTTTTTTCAGCTGCTTGATGGGTACTTGCTATGAATTGCCACTTAGAAATTGAGGGCTCCTCAGTCAAGCCACAGAATTTACAGCAACGAGAAGTCCTCCTCCCACCAAATATTCTTCTTCGTTTTTGTTTCATCATCACCATTTAGCATCTTCTGAAATGGTTACAAGCAGACATTTTGAAGATGTAAAGGATTCACCGTTTTCTAAATGCAATGGTCTGCTTACTTGATGCTCATTAACTACAGAGACTTGATGTCTGCTTCATTTCTATAGGTATATATATTCATGATCTTATTATGCTTGCGCAATCCTTTCTTTACTTTTTCTCCTTAGCGAATCGGATGGTAGGAGTTTTGGATTGTATGAATTTTAGGAGCTGTAATCATTGGATTGGAAGCTTATTGCAGCAGTATTTGATTGATCTAAAATTATATTTGACTGTTAAACGAAAATCGGAAAACAGTTGAGAAGGAACAACATGATCTCTTATTTAGAACAAACAAACAGCAAAGGCAAAGGACATCTAACTAACGGGGTGGGCCGGGTGGGCCCCATGGTCCATGACCTCCAGGTGGTCCTGGTGGCCCACCAAAGATTGGACCGCAACAGTTTTCCAGAATACAGCAGCAACACAGCACATAGAAACTGCCACCAAAACACAAAGACAACTCAACAGAACAGAAAAGGTGATCTTTAATCATCTATGTCGAATGCATATGTGAAAATTGCTGTTTAACATCATCTTTAAGAATAAGGATTTAGTTTGATATTTATAATTTGAAATGAAAACATTCACTGTGCTTTGATATTGGGATTTCAACCCCGATGCATTCAATTAAGAAGAAAATGGAACACATATCGAAATCTCAACTCTTAACAAGTTAACTCGGCAATCTTAGTGAAATAAAGTAAGAATGTTCAAGCTCAGGTATGCTTTGGGACTGTGGAACAAGAGCTTGATCTTGAAGAAAAACAGTAGGAGGAAATTAAACATTGCTTACCATGAAGAAACTAGGTTGCATATGCCTCTGAACATAAAATCACAGCAGCCACAGAGTCCAGGTCCTCCAGGAGGTCCTCCTGGCGGTGGTCCCCATCCTGGTGGTGGCATCTCTTCGTTCTTTCTCGGTCTTTCTTCGATAGAATTTTCCTTGGGAGTCTCTGGAACCGACCTGAAGGAAGTTTAGATCGTTAAGAAAGCACGTAAAGCTTCTTTATGGCTAAGGAAGCTTCAAGTATCTATGATATAAAATTGGACTAGTAAGTATAGAAAAGGAGCTGTCCTGTTTGGTATGATGAAAACAACTGCTCAAACCTAATTGTCAAACCTCAACAGTTGAGGATAAGGTAGAATTCCACCATTTTGGTTTACTGGGTTGGTAGTAATTAAGGGGCCCCATGCACGTTAAAATGAAGTGGCAGAATCTGAAACCAGCCAAGAAAAGATCGTGTATAGTACTAACTAGAAAGTAGTAATGGAGGCAGTTGATAATTAATAGCCAAAAGTGTAAGGAAGACACAGAATGAAATTAGTAGAAGACAACTTATTTTTCTTAATTACTGGAAACTTACAGTCTTGGTAGAGGAGGTATAAGCTACAGAATCTGGCAATTGCTATGAAAACCTTGCATGGGATGTAGTGCTGTATTGGTAAGAACTTCCCGAGAGGTACTCGGGTTTATTGTTACTTCCAATACGTGGAACAAACCCAAGTCTCTCTGTCTCAGATTTGGTTGGTTTAAAAAATGTGTTTGGCAACCTGTTCTTAGAACAGATTTACGTTAGGAATAGGGGGAAAAAGTCGGAATTATTTATGGCCCTATTTGACAATCAGTTTATTGCATTTAACTGTTAAATGATAGCTGATTATATCAGTTGATTTGACTAGCAAATTGTATTAGTTGTTTGTTAGAGATGTTTGGTAAAATTAGATTATTAGCATTAGATGTTTATGTGTAAAATGACGTATGAAGGTATGACTTTAAAAAAATTATAAGGATATAAATATTATATATTTTAGTATTTTGATGAATTCTCTTATAAGAATTTAAATTTTAAATATTTAATTCTACAAAAAATTAAGTTTATATCTCTAATGGTATGTTTAGTTATGATATTTTATTACCTATCTATTCTTGATTATTAGGAATTCTGTGTTTGGTTTTTAAAAAACCCACAGAATAACTGGATTCATTTCACAGTATCCTCCAACCTATGTATTCGGTCTACAATGTCACCCATTTTTTCACCTTCTATCTTGTAATTCATTCGTTAAAACCTCTCAAATTTTGCTCACAATCAAAGAGATAACACCAATACTAATGCCTTTTATTGGAAGATTATAATGGGGACTTAGTCAATTAAGTCACCCCTTGACGACTGGTTAGTCACCCAGTAGTCCCATGACTAGTATGGGTCTTGGTCTGATGTGATAATGTTGGAGACAGAAGAGCAGGAGGGCAGAATGACCATTACCAAACAACTAATTTAACTGTTTGGTCCAAAACGCTCTAATGGTAGAGTTTTTCACGGGTTGAATCAGCTAACTCAACCAACTCATAACCAAACAACAAAACAATTTTTTAATATAATCAAATCTCTAAAAATGCGTTAACCAGCTGAAAAATAACTTATCAACTGTTTACCAGACGAGCCCTATGTTCATACTTAGCATATTCTGAAAAGTCAAAATTGTAAGTGTTTTAACAAACCAATAACTTATAACTTATTTGAATTAAATTTGATAACGTATATAACATATGTAACTTACGTAGCAGTTGCTTTTTTTTTTGGTCTTAGACTAGGGTATCCACCGACGGACCCATTTATTAATCCCCTCGCTGATTTGTAGGCACCTCACAGGATGAGACAGCAGGCCCAAGGATTTAAGAGCAGTTGCATATTATTAGCCATGGTTTATGTCTAGTCATATGATTTTCCTTAATTGTATAACTAAATTAATAGATGAATACTCCTTTTTAATAGTTTAAACACATTAAAATACAGAGAATTCATCCTTTGCTAAATTTCTATTAGTTTTTACTTTTAAAAATGTATATAGGTTAGGAAAAGAGTCTTCCTCAAGATCATGTCCAATTTTGTGATCGTTAAGCTCATCATATGAGATTCAACTTATTATTTGATAATCGTCCCATTAAGAACAAAATGACAAAGAGTTTCGAATTATTCAAAATTGAAGAAAAAAAGATAAGGGCAACATGAATACGCATATGCATATAATACGAGATCATACTATTCATCCTTTGTCCAACTTCTTTAAAATAATCCACAAAAGTGATCATTTAATACTAAAGTCTATTAAGCATTAAAAATAAACTCATTCACAAGTAAGAAGTAATGCGTTAAATGTCATAATCAAATGTATCAATAAACTATGGATAGGATAATAAAATTGTTTTCATTCATAACATTCAATATAGTCCCGAGACGAGAGGGAAGATCTTTGCACTCGCTCTGAAGTTTCGGAATCAATATGTTGGGGAATAGAATAATTTCATTGCTCATATAGATCTTAGCAGAAAATTTGATTAATATTACAATAAAATAATAGCAACAAAAAATATTCATATGCCTAGACTTATGATAAATGAGTTTATAAGCATACAATATTCAAATATGTCCAAAACATGATAATAAAAAATGAACATAAATAAATGCTACATTAGGAAAGAAAAAACGTGTTAAATTATCCTAAATATAGCAAACTTATGAATGTATAAAATATTTAACTTGGAACAAAATTATAAAACATAAAGCATGCCAAGGCACTCCTCTGTAGCTATAATTCACGACCATCATCATTATCATCGTTGTTGTCGTCATTATTCTTATTATTTTTTCGTTGTTGTTAACAAAAAATAATTAATATACTAAAATGGCATAATTGTAAATAAACTAAAATGATAAATTGTAAATAATTAGAGATGCTATAATTGTAAATAACTGGAGGTGATATAATTGTAAATGAGTCAAAATGGAGTGGAGAAAGGAAGCAGCGCATAACTCAGAAGCTTCTCTAAAGAGAAGTCGCGTTCAGGAAATTATAAACAGGTCGAATTAAAAAAAACATAATTGTAAATACTTTATCTTCAACCTTTAGATTGGGTCATACATGTTAGACTATTTAATATCCCATGTGACTTATAGATTTGAGTTTCATGAAAAGCGTCTAAGATAATGTTTATTGGGTATTATAGAATGGGTCTCAAATGGGTCAAAGACCCTTTTCCTTTCTCTTCCACTTACCAAAGGACATGTCTGTTGGTGATGCTATATAAGTTGAATAAACTTATTAAATGATAACTTTTTTTGAACCATTGAGGAAATCACTAAAGGAAGAAGTAGAGAGGAAATAAAACTCTTTCAAAGAAATCAACATCTAACGAAACAAAAAAGCATGGATATAGGTACGCTCAAAATCATTCGATCCATTAAATGATTTACAATTGGTATAAGAGCCTGGTATTGTTTGTTGCGTTTCTGGAATGTGATTTTATGTTATTTGGTTTTGTTTTGTTCGTTAATTTCCATTCATTTCCGAAACTAGTTTTCGGTCTTAACCATGGAAATGAAAATGAAAACAAATTAAATGTGTTGAACTGGAATGATGCTATCTTTGACATGTGGGTATAGTTGTTCAAGAACCGAATATGAATGTTGATATGTATGTGTTTATTAATCTTCGATGTTATACAACAATGTGTAATACAACATACAGATAAACACACCATCGTGTTGGTATGACAGAAAACTCATTACCGATATGTCTCTTCCTCTGTATCCATGATAATGCCATAAAAAATGAAAATATAAAACCTAAAGTTTTCGGTATGATGGTTTAGAGTGAGAAAATAAATGAGTTTTGTATCATGTAATGACTACCGAAGAAAACAACGGTGGATTACCATTGTTGGTTCATGCTAGAGTGGATTCTAGAAAGGACTTGTTAAGAAGAATCCATAAAAGCAAAGAATAGTTAATTAAAAAAACAAATCCAGAAACGAAACCATCGTCGAAGAAGACAATAGTGCAGCGTCTGGCGTGTATGACGCAGCGGCTGGCGCGTGCAGTGCGCGTGCTCGACACTATTCCTTCTGAGCACGCGCCAGACGAGCCTTCAAGCCCAAAACTTAATAATTTTGGACTGATTTTAGGCCTTTGGGCCATTAAGGGACAACATTTTTAGTTAGTAAATAATTATGGACTTTAAACCTAAAGAAGAAATAATATAATAATAATAATTTTAGGATGGAACATAAAGGATTATTTAATTCATAATTGATTTATACATAATATAATTTTAGAAATTAGTGCCATATTATATATTTGTTTGGTACTTTGAATATTTTATATTATGTAATGGTTGGAATTAAATGTTCCTAGTATATGTTGAATGTAATACATGACATTATGGACATTTAGCATAGTTTGTTAGTCACCAAAGAGACCAAACTAATTAAATTAAAATTTGTCATGTATGATAATTGTCCAATTAAATGTTTATTGCATGGAAAGCCTGTTAGTCACCAAAGTGGTCTGGCTTGAAAATTTTTTATTCATTTAATTGGGATTTGTTTCAATTGTTCAATATGATAGGGTGCTAAAATGACATAAAGGTTGAACTGAACAATTGAGTTTATTAATTATAACACTAGGAGGTCACCCAAAGGTGAAACATTGCTTATAATTAATGACATTAAAGAGACTTTATCAACATATTTAGTTAATATAATTGTATATCCAAAGATAACATGCATATTACCTATAATATGCTTGATTGTCCATTATAGTATTATATATGCATCATAATAGGTTATGTCTATGTATTTAAATTTCACCCAAAGGAGAATTTAAATACATAATCAAAGTGTATTAGTTAGTTTGAATCCATTTAAGTTTACTCAAAGCATTAATGCGTGGACTATATGTTGTATGTGCAGCATCTACCAGTTTGTTCACCTTAGGCAATGGCTTGATTAAGTTCAATGGTCTGAACTATGGGGATTGGACTGAACAAATCGAGTTCCAACTGGGTGTAATGGATTTGTACTTGGCCATAGTTTCAGAAGTAAGGCCTACAGTCATAACTGAGACTAGTTCTGAAGTTGACAAGTCTTATTATGAGGCTTGGGAACGGTCTAATAGGCTCAGCCTGAATTTAATGCGAAGGACGATCGTAGAAAATGTCAAGCCATAAATGCCTAAAACGGACAATGCAAAGGAGTTCATGTTGAAGCTTAAAGAATACTCCCAATCAGATATAGCTAACAAGTCCATAGTAGGGACTTTAACGAGTGAGCTGACGACCAAAAAGTTTAATTGGTCACAGCCCATTCACGATCATGTAACTCATATGTCAAACCTAGTTGCAAAGCTGAAATCCATGGGTATGGATGTGAGTAAGTCCTTTCTAGTACAGTTCATTATCAACTCCCTTCCTCTACAATTTGGCCAGTTCCAGGTGAATTATAACACCATTAAAGAAAAATGGAACCTTCAAGAAATTAAGATCATGTTGGTTCAAGAGGAAGGGAGATTGAAGAAAATAAAGGAACACTCCGTTCATCTCACGTTTCATCAAGGTGCTAGTGGCAGCAAGAATAAACCACGAAAGAAAGGCAAAGATAAGGACAAAGCTCTCAGCAAAGCTAATGAGGGTAGAATCAAGAAAGATAAGAGGTGCCACTTCTGTAAGAAGCCTGGTCACTTTCAGAAAGATTGTTTGAAAAGAAAGGCTTGGTTCGAAAAGAAAGGTACATACTATGCCTCAGTATATTTTGAATCAAATCTTATTGACGTGCCTAAAAATACTTGGTGGTTAGATTTTGGTGCAACTACTCATGTGTCACATGTTAAACAGGGATTCCTTTCAATCCATACCATAAACGGAACTGAAAAGTTCTTGTATATGGGGAACAGAATGAAGGCACGAATAGAGGGCATTGGGACGTATAGATTGATCTTGGACACTAGATGTTACCTAGATCTAGAAAAGTTTCTTTATGTTCCTGAATGTGCTAGGAATTTAGTTTCTGTTGCCAAATTGGATGATGAAGGATTTCAATTTAAGATTGGAAACAATGTTTTTTCATTGTATAAACATAAGTACTATTATGGTTCTGGTACATTAATTGATTGTTTATATCGTTTCAATCTTGATGTTGATTTTGCTGAATCTTTGTTTCATAATGAATGTTATGCTTTTTTGTGGCATAAAAGATTAGGTCATATATCCAAAGAAAGGGTACAGAGGTTAGTCAAAAAATGAAATCTTACCTCCATTGGATTTTTTTGACTGGGATATGTGTGTGAATTGCATTAAAGGCAAGCAAGCCAAACATATATCAAAGCATCCAGCTACACGAAGTAGCACATTACTAAAATTAATACATACTGACATCTGTGGTCCTTTCGACGTTCCTTCTTGGGGCGGCGCAAAATACTTCATTATCTTTATTGATGACTTCTCACGATATGGATATATTTATCTGCTACATGAGAAATCTCAGTCTGTGGACATCCTAGAGGTGTTCATTAATGAAATAGAAAGGCAGTTAGATAGAAAAGTAAAGATAGTAAAGTCTGATAGAGGTGGTGAATATTATGGAAAATTTGATGAAAGTGGACAATGTCCAGGTCCATTTGCAAAGATTTTGCCAGTCGAGGCATATGTGCTGAATACACAATGCCTGGTACACTACAACAAAATGGTGTAGCTGAAAGGCGGAATCGTACTCTTATGGAAATGGTTAAGAGCATCTTAAGTAATAGTACTATACCTTTATCATTATTGATGCATGCATTAAAGACCGCTGCGTATCTGCTAAATAGGATTTCTAATAAGGCAGTTCCTAAGAAACCTTATGAACTGTGGACAGGAAGGAAACCTAGTTTACGACACCTCCATATTTGGGGTTGTCTGGCAGAAGTAAGGCTGTATAATCCACATGAAAAGAAGCTTGATGCGAGAACCGTTAGTGGTTATTTCATTGGTTATCCCAAAAAGTCAAAGGGGTATAGATTTTATTTTCCTAACCATAGTACGAGGATAGTTGAGTCTGGTAACGCTCGGTTCATTGAGAATGGTCAAATCAGTGGGAGTGGAGAATCACGAAAAGTGGATATTCACGAGAATCGAGTAGAAACTACTTCAAGTCAAGTAGACACTACTACATCAGACGTGATTCCACCAGTTGTTATTCCTCTTGTTGCATCACGGATACGCAACATACCGG
>JANZXV010000003.1:23898886-23912244 GCA_027576455.1 Erythroxylum roigii | reverse complement strand
GGGGGGGGTTTGTTGTGAAATTCTTGACATAAACATTCCCTTCAACTTCTATATTGCATATAATGTTATTGAAATTTCTAAGAATGACCTAATGGATGTTGGCACTAGGTTCAATTTCTGAAAGTCTATCCCATAAGGGAGCTGTTTAAAACATCAGGTCATGAGCATAAAAAAAAAAGTGATTTAGAAGTTGATTCTTTCATTCAGTAAGAAGATTGACAAAATGATCATCTAGTCAGTAGATGAAGAGTGAAGGATATCCACTACATTATGATAAAAAGCAATAAATACTCTTCTATTAAATTGGGGACTATGGTTGGCTTTATTTTTCAATTCCTTTGAGAGGAACTCATTTGTATGTAATTGTCCTCCTTCAACTTTGTTTCAAGTAAATGAACTAGAAATAGATTAGTATCATTAAAATAATCTATTAGCATTTTTTGGTTTTAGGGCAATTCAACCCCCTAACATTCTATGCAAGAATAGACATTAGAAGGGTTGCAGAATTAGAACTGATGCCCTTGTTCTTCCTTTTGGGTTTTCTCCTTAATGCCACTTTAAGATCTTTATCATGTCTTATTTACATATCAACATTAGAAATTAATGGAATTTGCTTTGGTATTACAAGAGATCCTAAATAGGAGTTAAAAGGCATTGTTGCACTAAGAGTGGGACTTTATAATATTTGGAGAAAGTGGGATGTCAAGAGAAGTAAGGTTAATACCAATGTCTTGTGCATTTTTAGTCTGAGCAAAGTTAGAGACCTTAGGAGGATTGTTTTCTTATGCTCCTTAAGGTGTTATAGAGCCCTTCGAACTAGGAGCATGTTACTCAGCTTCCTTAAAATCTTGAGGTTGAACATTAAAAATACTAAAGTTAGGAGCTTGAGAATTATTGTCAACATTAGGTTCAACAATAATAGAAGGTGTTCTTTTCATCAACTCATAGTAATCCCCTTTAGCAAAGATTTTACTTATTGGAACACTCTTTTCCTTATTAAGATAAATCATGCCTCCATTAATATGTCACTCTAACTTTATCTTGAACCATCATATCATTTTCTCCAACCACAAGATAGGAATAAGAACAATCAATATTTTTTGAATGTATACTATCACAAATATCCTAGCTAATTGAACCTTTTCATATTGGTAGTGGCTTCATCTATGTAAATTGGTTTTCTTATATAGCTAGCCAACTAGTTGAGCCTTTTTATGAATACAGTGGGACATTAAGAAGATTAACCCAAACTAAAACTTGCTTCTGATGTAAATTTTTAAGAGAGAAACCTAGTTTCCATTGATCGAGGAAGAATGATTTCCCATTCATATGTCCTAGACTATATATTACATACAACATATTGAGCATTAGCTTATGAGACAAATTTGAAGAAGAAGATATTGGCTTCATTAACAAGAACTTCCTTTAGACCTATTTTTTTTCTAGCTAGAGCTGGTCCAAGAGTTCAAAATTGGAAATGTAGGGCATTTGTGTAAGAAGAAACCAATACAAGTGGTGTTGCATCTTTAAAATCCTTTTCTAAGAACCTTAAAAGGGATAACAACTAGAGGGATGATCTCTGAGATAGAGTGTGAGCACAAATGTAAGTTCAAGGATGGGGAGGAGTACCCTAGTACTTGTTTCTAAATGATCTTATTGGGAAGTTATGGGAAGGCCAAAAGAGAACTAGGCGCCTCAATTGATCTAGAAGGGTTGATAAAGGAAGGGTTTGAGTTAAGGTTTGTGGGGATGAAAGGATCAATGAGTTCTAGGGCAAGGGGAATAGAAAAAATTAGAGGGAGAAGGTCAGAAGTAGTGAGTAGAGTTTGGTTGGAATTAAAATAGTGAGTATAGTTTGGTTGGAATTAAACTAAGAGTTTGACATATTTATACCAAAGGCGATAACAACAAATTTTGAAAAACTGTTGCTATATAAGGAACTAGCATAGATCATAGAAAAGAATAAGGAGTATAAGAAAAGAGGGAAAGAGTTGGACTAAGATGACTGAGTTAGGAGGCTAAAAACTGAGACAAAGATGTAAGGAAAAAATAAGAGTCTTCCCTTGGTACAGCTCCAACAAGTTGCTTCATTGTAACAAGCACAAAAAAGGGATATAAAGGGAACACTTAAGAGAGAGGAAGTTTAAGACTAACAAAATTTCAACCCAAGAAACATCAAAAGGGAAAGTTTCAAAGAGATGAAAACTAGAGAGAAGAGGGAGCATCTCACTCTATACGTATTCTATTGATATCAATAAATTTCTATTATAAAAAATTACTTTAGTCGTTCTTTTCCTGGAAAATCCTTTTCCTTTAAATTTTAAATCTTCTTCTTCTTTTTTTTTTTGTGAAATACAACTTTGCACCTTCTATTTTTCTCCCTCTTTCTCCCTTTCTTTCGGCGTCTTTGCATCTCTCCTGGATCTGTACCACCTCCAAAGTTAGTATCTTTACGGTGATTGCTGCTTCAGAATCAGCTGTGGAGATCAAATTTCAAAGCTTTTGTCTCTGTTGGGATCAAAGTTCAAAGCGAGATGAACACTAAAATATATACGAGGTATTGAAATAAATTTTCTCCTCTACTTCTGAATCTGCTGCGAACATTTGTTAGAAGTAGCTCAAGCCTTGGGGCTTTTTTGGCTACGGTAAGTGCCATTGTCTCTGCCATTGTCTCTGTTTCTGTTTTTGGATCATAGATATTCAGTTTTCTGTGTGAAGGAAGGAGGGAGGTTCTTTTCGCATAGCCTTTTGATTGTGTTTTCGCATAAAGGAGGTTCCTTTTTGATAACCCATCTTTTCCTTTGTTGTGTATACATTCCAAGAAGCTTGCTTTACTTTTGTTGATGTTGGTTTTGATTTAGATCTGTTTTAGTTGTTTGGAGATTGATGTGTTGGAGATTGAGGTAGATACTGGGTTTTGTCGCTATTTAACTGGAGGGTTTCAGTTTGTCGCTATTATCTCTTAGATCTGGTTTACTTATGCTTTTGTTTATATTGTTATTTTGTTTTCAGTGGCATATATGGTTTTATAGTGTTACCATTAAGGTTGAGATCTACTATGTCTTACTGGTTTGGTTCTAAAAGTGTTTCCTTGTGTTGCATGTTGCTGATTGTTTTTAACTTAAGAGTATAAAGTGCTTGTCTTTACATGGTGGATCCAAATATTGGTGGATTCAAATATTGGAGCTGCAATGTATGAATCAGATGACATAATAAAATATTTGGTTAGTAAATATGATGATGGAAGCATTCCTCTCATGCTATCACTTGGTCCTCTAACGGTTTGTATATAAATCTTCAGCTATTCTTCTGAGAGTTTAATTCCCATAAATGTATTTTGGTTGATACTCGACACCAAAACCATTGTTGAAGTTAAAGCACTTGAAAAGATTTTGGTATTGCTTAGATAAAGAGAGGAAGGTTAGCCAAGCTATGCGATGCTTCTTCAGCTGCCAGTTATCCAAATTTTCGAGTCCAAGGATAGCCCTGCGCAAGATTTGCACACACAACTTAGATAAATGGTGAGCAAAACTTTGCACCGCATCAGGTATAAGCAGAACTTTACAACATATAAGGTATATTTGTCTTATAAATTTCTTAAAGCTTTGTTTTATAGATGTGCATCTCTTAATGAAGATATGTAACATTTTTCTAAAGCTATTATTTTTAAAAGTTTTAATTCTTTTTTCATTCAAAAATTATTTTTAAATTTTTTATTTATTTTTCATTTTATACTCTTTAACCTGCATCATTCTTTTATTGTCACATCTGCATGTAGGTCTACGGGAAACAGCCTCTCCACTATGCAGGGGTAAGGCTGTGTACTGTCAGACCTCTCCAGATCCTGCTTCACTGCGAGACTTCGGACTGAGAGTAATGATAATGATGACTTTAGTTGTATAGGTATCTATCTTGTAATAGTATCTATATAAACAAGAGGAGAGAACTCTACAAAAGATGTAAAGAGGGGTATGCTAAGAATGGTAAATCTTTTATAGCTTACACCTATTTATAATAAGGTTTGAACCTTTTATCTATTTAATTAAATTATAATTAATTTTAATTTATCAAATATCTTATATTTGATCATAATTTTTTTTATAATTTATTATGAAGTTCAACTTGATTCACTTACTTTATATCTCTTCAACTTTCTTTGTATGTGACCTATTAAGTTCTTAAAAATAATGATGATGAATATAAATTATATTCGAGATTAGATAAATTAAATTTCTTTAAATTTCTGATTAAACAATTTATATCTATAGTTCAAGATTAACGTTGTTGAACCAAAAGAGTTTTATAACAAATGTTTTAATGATAACAAAACTTAATTACCACTAATGAGTTTATTATTTTGACGAAAAGCAATAAAAGAATAAAATGAAGTCGTAAACTCAAAAAGATAGCTTATGAAGTTGACAAAAATAAGTTAACGTTTGCAGCCATCAAAATGAAAAACAAGCCTAGAATAAAAGAAGATTAAGGTTTATCAAGGTCATTCTTTAGTTTAGATGTTAACTGTAATCTCATTTAATCACTGTGATATTTAAAAAGACTCACCCAGCATAAACATTTCATTTCACTTCATTGCATAAGTCTTTTCATTCATTAAGAAGCATTGAAGCTTTTGGTTTTAATATAAAAGCCTCTTGATCTTTCAAACAAACTTTAGGTAACATTTTAGGAAGTGTTTAAATTATAAGTAAATTAAACAAATATATTTTGAGCATTTGAAGTTGTTAAAATATTGTTTTTATGGTGATTGTTTGATCTATATGGGTTAGTGGTTGACCAATATATGAGAAAGTTATTAAATTTGATATACCATGAGTTTGTTATAATATTGATTGATGTATTGGTCAAATATTATCCCATATTAGTCAATCAATAAGTTTACTAGTCAACCAATTTTCTAATGGCTCGTGAATCTGGTGCCTTTAATTCATGTTGCTCGACTAGTATGTTAGACTAGTTGATCAGTGCTCTGCATAAAGCCATTGTATTGGCTCCAACTACTAGGAAGGGTTTTAAAATACTATAAATAGGTGTCTTCTTATTGGTTTTAGCATAAAAAAGATTTTGGGTGTATTTTACACACATTTCTAAGTTTTTTTCAATTATTTGAGCATCATTGTTTCATATTTGTAAGTGAGCCTTTTTGGAGCTATCAAGTGAATAAGTGAGATAATTTTGAGTTGTAATCTTTTATTAAGGTATTGCATGATTTACTTGGGAGTGTTTCAAGTGGGATTAAGGTTTCTCTTCACCTTGGAAGAAGATTATAAGAAGGGTTCATTTTTATCAAAAAAAATTGTAGAAAGGATATTTTCATCTTAAAAGAAGAATTATAATAGAATTTCAAGAAAAATCTTGGAAATGGATGTAGGGAAGGGTTGTTTGCAAACCTTTATAAATTGATTTGCATCCTTTGGTCCCTATCTTCTTTAAATTATTGCTTAGTTATTTGACTAATTTATATTAAACAAATTTCTCATCGTTATTTACATTGATTGATGTTACTTAAGTAGTTCAATTGGAAATTTTGTTGAATTTTATAAACACTGAATTCACCTCTCTCTTGGGTGTCATTAGGGACTATCAAATGTCTACAACATATTATGATTACCTAAATATTATAACTATCAAAGTAGTTTTGACTAATTTTTTAGTTATAATTATTGTGTATAATTTAATTAGTTCATCATACATTGTTTTAATTAGACGTAGAATATGAATTACATGCCTAATCTATTTGAGTTCAATCACATTCGTTCTCAAACACTAATAATAAATTCTTTTAATGACATGAAAACTATTTTAAAGTGTCACTTCACCTTGATTAAGGATTTCTCAAATCAATACCACTCGAAAATAATGGAACATTAACTATAATTAATTTAGGATAATAAATCATATATTCACCATTCAATTACCTTCATATAACTCATGTCATTGTCCAATAGTTACAAATTAAGTTATTATTTACTAGGGTGAGGTCCAAAGTGGACTTATATAAATTGATCGAATCCAATTGGCCTAGTAGGTCTAGCTTGAAGATTAAAAAGTTTGAGTTTTAAAAACTAGTTTAGAGTCATATTTAATTTTAAAAATTAATCCCAAAAAATTTTAAGGATTAGAATTAAGTAAAAAATAAAATGAAGTCGTACTTCAACATTATAACTTCCAATTACTTTAACCATCAAATATTTATTTTTGATTAATTAATATTCATATAATGTTATACTATTTAAATATTATCACAATTATGAATTTCATATCTAATTATCTCATTTAATTTTTTATAAATTAAGATTAATATTTGCATATATTATTGTAAGAGATTAATTTTTATTTTAAAACAATTTCTTATATTTATTTTAATTTAATAAATAATTTATATTTTGTATTATTATTAGAACTTCTTAAAAATATAGGCTTATGGATTGAGCTTAAACTTAAAATTTTTACAAATAGGTTGGATTTAAATTTGAAAATGAGATCCATTTTATGGGCGAGTTAGGTATGGACTTAAATCTTTTCGAAAATTTTGAGCTCTAACCCAAAACATCTTAGCTTAACCTGTGTACTGAGTCTTGTTATAAGTAATATCAAATATACTAATCCTTATGTGAGATGTTTTGAAGACACGAAGTTAAAAGATCACTTATTCAATAATCATAATAAGCATTAGATAGATGCATTAAGTAATGTTCTATACAAAATTCTTATATCAAGTCAGTTAAGTGGACTAATTTTTTGACAAGTACATATAAATTTTGTTCTGTATCTTTATACTTTGGCTATGAGATCGATTAGTTCTTTAATAATAAATAAACATAATGTACGATAGTTTTGTTACTCTATTAATATTTAATTTTAATCGAGCATAAATGTAATTTAAATGTAATATAAATATTATAATTGTGACTATATTCATCATAATTTTATTTCTAAAGTTTTTTTCTTATGAAATTTTTTTATAATTTAGTTTATTAGACAAATATGTATAAGATAAATAATATCTTTAATTAATTGTCATAAATATACAACCAATTGATTAGTTGTATAGCATAAACTAACATAAAGTTACTTATTTTTACTGGAAAAAAAAAGATAATACATTTTTCAATCCCAAATTGATGTGTTGTGAATGAATATGTCCTTTAAAGATTAGGGTGGGGTATATTTTTGAGCTAGGAGATAACTTAGCCTTAGAAAAGTTATTACATGTGCTTCAAGATCAAGGTATAGTAACTTAGCAATCATTCATAGAATTTATGAACATATACTTTATGGGGGATCATAATAGTGGTATCATTAGAGAAACTTATTCAAAGAGTTGTACTATCAAAGGTGCAAAGGTCAAGATTTCTAGTTAATCAAAACACTTTTACTTTAAACAACTTTTCACTCGAAGAAACTGTCAAGCTATAAGTTGGAATTGACTACTAGTTAGAAATTTTAAGAACAATCATGGTTAAGATGCTCTCAAGAAAATAATTAGAAAAGGAATATTCATATATGCTTCACTACTTTATTGACAAAGTAACGCATAAATTAGTAAATTTTATTTACTCTATTATAGTGTCTAGGTATTACTATTTTTACTTAGTTAATAATTAGTTTTTACAAGTTCTAATCTTAAGAAATAAACATATATTTCTAATTTATAGGAGATGTTAGTTAAGTGGTTTTGACAATCCCTAAAGTTTCAACATACTGTCTTTATTTGTTATGTATTTAAAGGTAGTTTTTGTGCATATAACCTATTTGATAAAAGTCTCATTTATTTTTACATAGAGAAGCTTGTGGGAATTATAGAGACATTATTTTTATTATCTGGTATCAGAGCCTCATCAGAGTTCCTATAGATAACTATAACATGCATATCAACTCATCAATTTCTTTTATTCCTATATGTAAAGGTAGTGGATGTGATGGTCATTCCCATCAAGAAAAGCGAGATCGTAGAGGTGATGAATGCTTCGGTAGTCAAAATAAAAAATTATAATGAGAGACAAAACTAATGAAGCCTGCAAATTTCAATTTCTTTATTGTGATATACCTTGGCCTCGGTAGAAATCATAGGTATCACATTTTAAAGTCTTTGGTTGCATTTTATATATTCATATACATTCTCAAAATACGCAAAAACTTGGTGAGGATAGTGTAAAATGTATATTTTTGGTTATAGTTTTGACACGAAAGTGTTAAGTGATCGTTTTACCACAACAATTTAAGCTGTTGTGTGAGGCCAACTTAATTGGTTTTATATATTCACTAACACACCCCCTCAAGTGAAAGCTCTTTGAGCTTGAAACTTGCACAGGTCCACTCTACCTTGTGCTGAATAATAGGTGGGTGGTAGGATTTGAACTCATGACCACTTGATCATAAAGGCTCTGATACCATATTAAGTGATCGTTTCACCACAACAGCTTATGTTAAAGTATCTTATATTGACTAAACATGAAAATGTTAAAAGGTTTATAAGTGGTAAGGGTTAACTATCCAATCAACTAGTTCTAGTTATTTGGACAATGGTTGACCCAAGCCCAATTCGTGTTAGTGGACTCTACACTCTGCCCATATTAAAAATTCAATATGGTATCAGAGCAGGTTTGGCCCAGATTCTTAATTTTCCGGTTGTCCGTCTGAATATCCAGTCTTAGCGGCTCGGTCCGGTTACCGCTGCGTATATTTCAACTGGACGTCCAGTCCTAGTTGCGCTTGAAGGAGAGTGTTAGAGTATCCCATATTGACTAAACATGAAAATGCTAAAAGGTTTATAAGTAGTAAGGGTCAACTATCTAATCAACTAGTTCTAGTTATTTGGACAATGATTGACTCAAACCCAATTCGTATTAGTGGACTCTACATTCTGCCCATATTAAAAATTCAATAAAAAGGGTATCACTTTTATGATCCTTCGACTAATAAACTTATTAATAGGAATGATGATATCTTTGATGAGAAAGGTGCATGTATGTAAATAGAATAATGAGTAGGTCTGTTAAATTATTAGCTAAGAAAATAATGCTTTATTTCTGATTGATGAAACTAATGATGATCATGGTTCTACTTCACCAACTTCAACTCCATCTAGTTTATCTTTTCCAACAATTTCAAAAAATTCTAGTAACTCTACCAACTTCAATTTCAATCACTTCAGGTACTTCATCAACTCGACCAAGAAAATGGCAGTCTTTAAATGAGATTCATAAGTAGATGGAACGATGTCAATTTGTTACAGCTCAACAACCAAGTTATTTTAAAGATCCTATATAAATGAAGAAATGGTATGAATCAACAGATGAATGAATCAAGGCCCTAAAGAAGAATGATACTTTACATCTTGTTGACTTACCAAATGATAAGACAAGCCAAATTTGTCTATCAAAACCAATAGGGCTGATGAGATAGATATTTTGTGGTTATATGTATAAATTTTGATTTATACTACTAAAATTGTTGCTTTGATGGATAATTTTAAAAAAATTATCAAAAATAAATTTGAGGTCATGGTTAACGGGTTATTTTTGGAGTTAAAAATGACTTAGTTCCTGCTAAGTCATGCTTAACGGGTCAAATAATATTTATATAATTAAAATTAAAAGTATATGTTATAAAATAGTCTAATGTATGAAGCTTTTTCAAAAAAGCTCTTTTTAAAATGACAGTCAAACAGTTAACTGACTTCTTAAAAAAGTTCTATAGAAAAAAGTTCTATTGATATAAGCCCAACCAAACAGAGACTCAAAGTAGCGTCGGAAGCTTTCTATCTTTAGAGAAATATGCGAAAGATCTACTTTTGAAAAAGTTGCTAATAGAATGGTAGGAGCTAGCACTTTAAGAGATTCGATACACTAATATTAACAATCTTAATTATTATTTGTGGTGCATTTAAAGGTGATCTTAAAGTTAATAAATACATTTTTCTAGATTAATATTTTGTGCTTACAACCAATTTAATTTAATAGAACTCTTTATTTTTAGCTCTCTATTTTGTTGTTACAGACGTTATAATTTACTTCTCTTGGCTGGAAAAAGCTTGTTTAAGTAAATCCGAAACAGTGGACAATATATTAGCATGGCCTTAATAAAGTAGCTTACGAGCCTTATTCATCAACAGTGGAAGCTTATGAACACAGCTACAGAATCTGACTGAATTTTCATTTCACACTTTAGTGTTATGAAACCTCCTTGCAGCGTCCCTGCTGTCAATGGTTGAATAGTCATCATCAGTAGTGTATGGCCTGGAGAAAAGGTTCAACTTGCCATCTCTCCTTACCTCTTAGTGTGGGGAGTAGCAGAAGGTTTTGCAGCATCTTTCAAGTATCTCATGGCTGTGTCAATATCATTTGTTGGGTGAGAGAGGTAGCCATCAGGAGGTGTAGCCCATGTAGCATGGCTTGGCCTTGCCCATCCACCGGTGGTGATCATGGCTGGCTCCGACCTGCTATCATTTTGAGATGCATAACCCTTACGGTTTTGCCGTTCCTTGTTGCCCCAGTCATTACAATCCTTGCGGCCACTAACACTGCCATAATGGTCTGCGTATTTATTGGCTTGGCTCCACTTTTCAGCATTCGAAGGGCCAAACTTGGGTTTTCTGGACTCGGCATGCACTTTGGCGAGGTATTCATCGACACTAAATGGCCGATCACGAACTGAGCTCAAAGGACTCCACATCTTGTCTTCATCAGCAAAACTTTCCAGTGTATGAACAACTACCTCAGTTCTTGTCCTATATGTCTCTACGTTGCCTACTGGACTGAAAGAAACGGTTGGCCTTTGCCTCACTTCAGCGTCGGAAATGAAGGACCGGAACAGATCATCTGAGTCGTGCCTTGACTGGCTCCATCCATGACTTCGTGGTGTGCTGCTGCTGCAGGTGGAGTTGCCTCGATACCTGTTTTCACGCCCACTCATCACTAAAGCTTCAGTTCGTAAATCCTCCTCCTCTAAGGAAGTACTCTTGCACCCTCTTTTGTGTTGTGAAACATGTTAGACCTCCAAGTTATATAGACAAACCGATATTCTCCAACTACTGCACTCTAAGTGATAGTACCTCCTTTTTCTCAGCATCTTTTTACAACCAGAAAACTTGTCCCGGAATCATATTCTATGCCCCCTAGAATTGTCAAATCAGATACCATCTATTGGGTAGGCAAACACGGTTTGCCGGTGAGTTCAGATTCTCTTTTTAATATTATGGTATCTTATTGTGTCCAATAAATCTTAGTCATTTTTTTACGTGAGTCGTGTGGTCCCGTAAAATAAATGGCTGAGATTCTATGAGACAGAATAAGACATAGTAATATTGGACAGAGGATCTGAATTCGCCAGTGAGTTCAGATCCTCTGTCTAATATTATGGTATCTTATTGTGTCCAATAAATCTCAGCCATTTATTTACGTGAGTCTTGCGTAGTCCCGCAAAATAAATGGCTAAGATTCTATGAGACAGAATAAAACAGAGTAATATTAGACAGAAGATCTGAATTCTAAAGTTCATACAATCTACAATAAAATCGGTGTTTCAGATAGTTAAAAATGATTTTTACGCTGAACTTTTTCTCTCATCTCACGTAGTGGAAACTACATTTTCTTGCGAAGATGACAACTTTCTCTATTAGCAAAGAATTCAGATCCTTTGTTCAATATTACTCTGTCTTATTCTGCCTCATAGAATCTTAACTATTTATTTTGCGAGATCACGTGAAAAAGCTCACGTAAATAAATAGCTAAAATTTATTAAATATAATAAAATAACATAACATTAGACAGAAGATCTCAACTCTAAACTGTATGATATGGACGCCGACAATTGGTTACAGCAGACAGACAGAAGTTGGCTAAGAATAGATACTGAAGCCAGAAAGCAATTGCTTGAACTTTATGATATGTACGCCGACACTTGGTTATAGCAGACAGACAGAAGTTTGGCTAAGAATAGAACCTGAAGCCAGAAAGCAACAACTCTTAATGAAGTTGCGGAAACAATAATGAGCAATTGTATTTTGAATTTGCTAAATAATTCATATATTCATAGGTTCAGGAGTACAAGTTATATATTGCTATAATTATATAAATCAATCCTACTTCTAAGCCTATGAAGACGTGATCCACAATTAGTGGAGTTGACCTTTTCCTTTCCTATCCTAGACCAACATAATATATATTAATTACAAGATATTCTTAATACTCCCCCTAAGTTAAGATGGACTGAAGATTATGAACGCTCAGCTTGTCTCGCAGCTTCTCAAATTGTTCCTTTCCTAAGGCCTTTGTGAATATATCTGTTAGCTGCAAATTTTTGTAGGCACGTAAGGGGAACGAGTCATACCGACCTATAATTTTTCTCAAACTATATGACAATCTATCTCAATATATTTAGTACGTTCATGAAAAACATGATTCGCTGTAATGTACAAAGTTGTCTGGTTATCACGAAATAATGAAGTAGGTGCTTTATGAGGAACTCATAAATCTTGTAATACGCAGCGCAACCAAGTTAGCTCTAGACAAGTATTTGTCGTAGCACGATACTCTACTTCAACAAACGATTTGGAAACATTATTTTGTTTCTTAGACTTCCATGAGACTGATGAATTTCCAATAAAAATACAATATCCTGTAACTAATTTTCTTATTGCACGACATCTTCTCCTGTCTGAATCACGAAAGGCTCTTAAGTTAAGATTGTTGTTGGCAAGGAACAATACGCCTTGACCAGGAGTGCCTTTAATATATCTAAGAATAAGCACAGCTCCATCCCAATGTGGTTTCTGTGGCTCGTGCATGAATTGACTGACAGTACGAATAGGATAAACAATGTCTCTAGTCTAATGACAGCGAGATAAACTAGTATACCAACCAACCTCCTATATTTGTTTGGATCTTTCAATAATGCGCCATCTGTGGGAGTGAGTGCCCAGTTTTGTTCCATTGGAAAGGTGTTTGGGCGAGCACCAAGAAGCCCTGAGTCTTGTAAAATATCAAGTCCATATTTCCTTTGTGACATAAAGATACCCTTTTAAGAGCGTGCAAACTTAATGCCTAAAAAATACTCTAAATTTCCAAGGTCCTTAATGCGGAAGCGTTTAAAAAGAAATGTTTTGAGACGCTCCCTTTCTTGAATATCATTTCATGTGATGAGTATATCATCCATATAAATAAGAATAGCATTGAATGAATTACCTTAGGCCTTAGTGAATAAAGAGTAGTCAGTTTAGATTGATGATAGCTAAGGATGGCAAAAATCCCCGCCCCGATGGGGGATCCGATATTCCCCGACCCGAACGGGGCGGGTATGGGGGCACATTTTGCCCCGAATAATGGGGATGGGGATGG
>JANZXV010000003.1:23861009-23898786 GCA_027576455.1 Erythroxylum roigii | reverse complement strand
ACAATTACAACTCATATAAAGAGTAGAGAATTTGTTGTATTCTGTTATGATGTATTTTGTTACAATTACAACTCATATGAGTTGTACATAATACAAGAAATTCTCTCCTCTCTACCTATATTGTTACATTACAGCTCATATATGATATATGAGTTGCTGACTCACTACCTATTTCCTGTAACAGAATTGCAAGTAATGCTATACAAGTATTTTTGTTGTATGTATGCCCATGTACACAGCTTTTCACTAATAATGTGACAATATGACATTATAATTCACAATTTATTATGTAATTATTTAGAGGAATATGAAACCAACCTGCCTATATCAAAAGGTAAATACTATAAGATTCTTGGTAACTAACCTGTTCATATAGATCATTAAGATTGTTTAATGCATACTATTCATTAATATTCTTAAATTAGTGAAGTACTTATGTTAACATTATACTTATATAATGTTATTATTAATTAAATAACACTAAAAAGTCATTAGAATTGCATTAAACTCATACCACTTATTGTTAGCAGTCAAATACTTGATAACTACAAACTTAAAATACAATTAACTATATACTTGTAACATTTATTTATATGTTTATGTTTGTTTTTGGAATTTATATGTTTATGTTACTGAATAATACAAATGACAATGGGATAATTCCAAAACTCAAAAATGATTTTGCTTCCTTAAAAGTGTGAAAATATTTATATATAGGTGGAATCCATTAATGGATGGAAAGCAGGTAAGACTGAAATTCTACTTTTTGTTTCATTTTCATGAAAAAGGATTGCCATAATATATATCTTAATCGAGTTACCTTATTATCTGTTCCTCATCTGTAACTCTTATTTCTGCCTATCCTTAAGATTCAGGGCTTCGTACACATGTTTGCTTCAGTTTATCAATCTTCAATTGATTGTATACCTAAACAATCAATCTTCAATTGATTGTGTACCTTTTTTTTTTTGGAAAGTAGAAGATCCCACACTTGGATTAATGATAATGAGAGTGGAGAACTGTCGGAATAGTTCCCCAAATACACATAGGAGAAAATTGAATGGATGCTCGAGCAAGAGAGTGAGCAGCGCCATTCATAATGCGGCGTATCCTTCGAACTTGAACAAACAATCATTTTGAATGTTTCAATATCATTTTTACAAAATAAATTATATTAATAATTCTAAAGGAATATTATATATAATAATCTGATTAATTTTTTAAAAGGATATCCACACTAAGTGAAACAACTAATTATATAAATGTAGATTTAGATAACACCAAAATTACTGGTTTGCAAGTACATAAAATATTTGATGTTTAAGGGTCAAATGATGGAATTTCATGGATTGGAGAATTTAATGCTTGATATATTATTCTGTCAAAGACATTCCTGTAAGGATCCTCTTTTCGCTTTTGCAGTAGGTAGTCTATGTTGCTTTCAACTTGAGATTTAATGTGCATGTACAATTGCTTTGCCTGTTCTTTGTCTTGCAGCATCTCTTCTCTGCCCTTTGTTCTTATAGGCTTCCCAAGCAGATAATATAAGCGGCCAGGCAACTTTGGCAACACCAATGGGAGTAATGTTTCTGGGTTGGCAATCTCACCTTTACTCTTGTCCCTTTAATAAATATATATATAAAAACTATGAGCATGTTTGTTGAGTAGATATCAGGTTTTTTTATTAGAAACAGTAAGGTTATGGAGTAATTGTTAATGGAGTAGTCGTTCATGGAGCAGTAGTCACCTCACTTTCACAGCACTCTGCCTGATTTCTCTAAGGAAGTCACTAACCAGAGGGATCTGCTTCATATCACGGCCATCTAGGACCATCTGTCAGATGCAGATAGCAGCTCAGCAATGACAGAATAGTTACGAGGAGCAATATAAAATCACAATCTCAAATTGGATATTAGCAAAAAATTCATGATTAAATGCAAATTAGGTGCTTCAGCTTACTTGTAAAAAATCATCTTCTCCTACAGCCCCAAATGGAACAATGGTGGCCCCAAACCTTGCTGCCATTCTCACAAATTCTGGTTCATCCGGCCAAATGAGCTTATGTTCTTCACCCTGGAAATAGCAGAAGCAAAAGGCAACCAAATTAAGTACAAACATGGGATGGCTAGTTTTCAAGTTTAATTAAGTGCAAACATGGGATGGCTAGTTTTCAAGTTTATCAACATGAAACAATGTTTTCTCACTTTGAAGTGAAGAGCCTCTCGTGCACCTCCAGGATGAAGAAGCACATATGATTTTGTGGAAAGCAATCTGAAGAAATTGGTTCCATTGACTGGTACTACACCCGTTAATCTGAGCCAATTAACCGTGGAAATTTCACCAAAAAAATCCTGAACCCTTCTGCTAAATAGCTCCGGATGTGACAAACCTCTTATCATTATGTTCTTTTCCCTCAAAAATTCTTCCCCAAGGGAAACCACTTCAAGTCCCACCAGCATATGGTTACCAACTATCACTACAGGACCTTCATTAGGAACCCCACCAAGTCCTTTCACTATCTTCCCGTCATCCAATGTAGAGAAAACCACAGAACCAACAGCACAGCGAAATAACCTGATATTAATGTTCTTATACTATCAGCTTGAAGAACTGCCCACTAGGAAGGTATTCATAACAAATTGCATTGTTGTATTACCCCGTTATATCAAGCATACGTCTGAATTCTGACATGCTAGGTGGCAGGAAGTCTGAGACATAATCAATTCTTCGCGAACGACGATATTTTCTGATACCTTTAATAATTGACAACAAACTGACGCCATCTTCCTATACCACCATAGCAAGTAGAAGCAATAGATAGAAATGGGGAAGCAGGAAGGACAAGGAGAAGGAAAAGCAAAATGAAACAAATTCCAGACAAAATAGCACAAGTTCTTGTCAAGGGAAAACAAAAGTTTAGAATCCTAGAGCATTAATGTTCTTGCCTCCACTCCCACACCTTCTCCTCACTAATCTACACGATGGATAGCAGCAAGTCTTGTAGACTTCAAATAAGGAATAAACAGTAGTTGAGAGATCTCCTGAAAAGTTTTGATGTGAGAAGATGCTCCATTTTGTTTCTTCAGATAACTTTAAAACTTCATAGCAGTGCAGCAAAATCAATGGCACATGTAAAAACACTAATGAATCTCACAATTTCATAGCCATGAATGCACAGAAAAGTTTCACCTACCAACAAAAGGGTATGCCCATTATGCTTGAAGTAACGAATTGTGCAATTCCGTAGTGTCCTTTTAAGTCGTTTAGCTTCCTCAGCACTTGGAAGCATACGGTCCCTGCCACTAGAATGGAAATATTCTATCAATTTAATACATTGACAATAAACAGACGGAACTGTCCCCATATCGTAAACTGAAATGCACCAACTACAAATCCTTGTAGAAAACATCAACATGCAACAACAGTAGAGAAGACATAATACACAGTTAATGCGGAGAAAGATTCAATTTTAGGGTGAATAATTACCTAGCCAGTACCAACACCTCGGCATTTACAGCGTGAAGACGGGAATTAGTATATCCAGCAGCTGATTTCAGCAGTTCCAGTTTCCACAGAAGAGTGTCCTTTGGAAATATATCTACTAAAACCTGCGAACTCAAAAACATTTTAAGACGGGCATAGCCCCACAAATAAATAATCTGTACATTTACATCACATAATATTTTCAAATGGGAATGAATCATTTTGCCCAATGCTCTGCTCAAACTTCTCTTTTCAGCTACCAACTTTTATTACTGAGCACTTGCTCATGTTTGCACCAAATGAAAAATATGAATTTCATTTCTGAGTAAACTGTTGAAAATTCAATGCACTTGACAAAAGTCACAATACTCTCAAGATTGCATGCATGAAATTGTTTACCATAGTTAAGAATGTCTACAAAATCAAAATTTGAGGGTATGCCATTGATTGATCGATCGATTAACTGATTACTTTGATGAAGAAAAGGTTCTATGCTGCCTCAAACACATAACAATCCCTTTTGCTTATAGCTGCAATGACATCAAAATCCCCCTCCCTATTGATGGGAAGCAAAGAGAGTAAGTTTTAGGCAATGCCAAGTAATTTCTTACTCCAAGAGAAGATAGAAAATGAGTAAGATTGCCAGCTAATTGCTCAAGTTGTAATCTCAGAGGAACTTTATTCTCAATGCCAGCCGTTGCTATCTTCGGCAGATTTCCTGGTTTCATGAATGTTTAAATTAGCATATCAGAGAATTGTTGAAACTGCAATGGTCTGCATGAGGATTAAACTAATTCCATAGTAAATAAATAATGGAAGTCATAAAACAAGACAGGAGATCATGTACCCAAAACAAAGCCAAGAAAATAGGGTAATCTTCTTCTATATGATTCATATGGTAAGGCCTTCAAGAGAGGGAACAAAGGTTGCAGTTGTGACCTGCCAAATGATGTTGCTAAAAGACAAGGACAATTACGTCAGAACACTACTAAATCCAAGCTTAATGACATGCATTCTTCGTGAACAAATGACTGCATATATTGAGGCAGACCTGGATTGGCTAGTACCAGGACAAGATCTATATCGGGGTTGCAAGCAGCGACTGCAAGAGCTAGGCACCCTCCAAATGATTCTCCAACTAGATAAATTGGCTTGCGTGGAGATGAGACATATACACTCCTAACACTTTCTCCAACAAGTTTCACCAGTCCTTTATGCAAGAATAAATTCCCTCCCATGAGTTTATCAACAAGACAAGATCTAATCATCAAGTTAGCACATTAAGCGCAATTATTATGTCATGCACCAATTAGTTGGAAGTATACTGGAACTAGGTTTGGATTATCATCACAACTAAAATTGCCATTCAAGTGTCTCCATTTGTAAGTAGATGTGAACTTGAAAATATTCACCATATTTTAGGCTGTCAGAACATACCTTCAAATGGAGTTTGATCATACACTGGAATGTGAAGGATTCGAACTTCAAATGCTCTGTGATTCCCATAAGAGAAGTGGAAAAAGTTCAACTGATCAGGAATTCATGATGCATGATTTCAGGTATTACAATTTGGTTTGAGAAATAATGTTGTTATCAACTGAAATTAAAGAAACATGCATGGCTAGTGCATGCATGCTTGTGAATGAACTTGCAAAGAATTGAACTTACTTTCCTAGAGCTTTATGGTGCAAAGAAAGGCTGAAACCTATACCATCAATTCCTGCATAGCAAATAACAGAGTAAATGTAAGGTCCCAGATTTCTTGGACTTGAAATGATGAAAGTACAGATCATAAATGTTAAATTATTAAGCAAATATCTCAATTACAAAGTCTATCCTCTGAGAGTTATATGATCCTTATTCCTACATCTTGTAATCATGATTGGTATTATTTACCAGGCAAAAACAAAAGTAATGGAGAATCTTTCAGAGGTTGTCCACACTCAACTGGGCAAAACCACCTGGGGGGTCCTCCATCAGGCTTAATAAGCTCCTTGGCTCCATCAAGACAATCCTTTATTGTTTTGGTCCCATAACCATCATCCCACAGTGCTTCCAACTCTTCTGTAATTGCTTCTTTTATCAACTTTTCCTTAACCCTTGACTTTGAATTCCCATTTTCGCCCTCGAACACAGTTCTACTCTTCACTTTCTCTCCAGTGCCTCCGTTTGTAAACTTCCCGTTCTTTTCTCTCTCTCCAGGAACAAGAGAATCAGATGAGGATACCATTGAATCACTGCCATTTGAACGTTGAACTCTGACTTGAAACTGAGTCTTAACCTTCCAATTTCTAACACGATAGGGAAATATGCAGAAATTAGCAATTGATGTCATGACTTTTAGAAATAATAGCTGAAAGTTCAGACCCCTATTCAGGTGTGGAGTTCGCAGTATTACACTAGGAATACTCGATGAGTTTAGCAACTATATATTGAGAGGAATACAGTCTAAAACCTTAAAAGATTACAACTACAAAAAGCACCCCATTCAGAAAGAAAGCTATTAAAACACTCTTTGAGTATCAGAAATCACTCTAACTGAAAAAAGATCACACCTTTTATGCCACAAGTCCATAAGAATAGAATATGAACCAAAATTAGATTTCAACCAAACCCAGTAAGCAAAAGAAAGTTGGTGTAAAGGACCAACATCTTCAGAATCCTATCTAATACGGCTAAGAACTTGCGTCAAATGAGGAAAAAGTAACTCCTCATTCTCATCCATCAGGCTTAAATTCTGCGTGGGTGCTTGGAGAAGGTTGAGGATATCTGTCTAAAACGATCCACTGTGACCAAAAAGTTTTCGAAGAAAAGCCAACTCATATTGTAAGATCACGATTTCAAAACTTGACGAAGAGGTGACGTTCCTCGAGTAAACAAACGTTTCATGAAACAGCCAGCCACTCAAATAAGAGGTCATCAGTCCAATGACCATGTTTTCAGCTGACAGAAGAATGACAAATGAGTTAAGAATGACAAATGAGTACGTTGCCATAGATGACGACAGGCCTTTTTTCTTCTTTTGCTCAGTGAGTCGCCGACTCATCCTTTCCAGGTTTTGTCAGTACATTATCCAGTCAGACAAATCTATATTCTTGTTCTTTGTATTTTGACGAATATATAAAGACGATAACAAGGACACAAATTGCCAGCAGCTTATACAATGTTTGGTTGCTGCGAATGTTCAACTAGTTGCACATATGTTTCCAAACTCCAGTGCCATTTGTACCATTGGTCATGATTACCCATGTGCATTGATATTATCACGCAATCCTTTCGGACCTTAAAATAGATCAGGACTTGCAGATGAGCATATATAAGTTCATAAGGATACTTTTTGTTAGTTCATTTCAATTGGTTTCTTGATCCTGAAAACAAGATTGCATGGCTTCTGAAACTGAATATTAAGCAGAATTTTGCTTCGCTTTCTACATTTTGCATTTCTCTAAACTATCAGGTCCTTGGTTAGTAGCACATTAAATTACATCATTATGAATCGAATTTTCATTCTACATTTTGTTTCTTGCAACAAATTTTTAACTAGCAAAATGCATTCTTGCATCAAAGTTCATATGCCCTGCACGTGTGCCTAATTTTTCTGTACAAGCATTTCCCAGTGAAAGAACGAATGTTCAGAGAATATAAGGCCTGCAAGTGCCTTGTATGGCCAAATCTTTTAAGGATCAAATGCTGGAATTTGATGGAGTGGAGAATGTAATGCTTGGTATACTCTTCTGTCAATGGAATTCCTGTAAGGATCCTCTTTTCTCTTTTTCAGTAGGTAGTCTATATTGCATTCAATTTCAGATTTTATCTGCTTGTACAACTGGCCTGCCTGTTCTTTGTCTTGCAATATCTTTTCTCTTCCCTTTGTTTCTATTGACTTTCCAAACAGATAATAGTAGCGGCCAGGTAACTTTGGCAACACCACTGGGACAAACAGTTCTGGGTTGGCAACCTCGCCTTTGCTCGCGTCTCTATAATCAGACAACAACATTTGTCAACATAAAACTATGGAAGTTGCAAGTTTGACATGCATTTTATTACTGAAAAACGATAAATGTTTCAGGGGAGTGATCACCTGGCTTTCACAATATCCCTCCTGACTTCTCTAATTAAATTACCAACCATGGGGATTTTCATCAGTTCCCGGCCGTCAAGGACCATCTGCCAGTTGTAGATAACAGCAACGAGAAAATGTTACAAGGAGTGTCATATAAAAATACCCTCCATGATAAATGAAGAAAAGTAATTCTGCTTACTTTCATAATATCATCTTCTCCTACAGCTCCAAATGGGATAATGGTGGCCCCAAACCTTGCTGCTATTCTTACAAATTCTTGCTGATCAGGCCAAGTGACCTTATATTCTTCACCCTGGAAATAACAGAGCAGAAGCATAGAGAATCAAACTTGTTGCACTGTTTGATCAACTTGTAAACATCCAGATTGTCAAAACATCAGATATATAATGGTTGGAAAACGTGACACTTCTACAATCATAGGATGATTCACTTTCAAAGTTAACCAACATGATATAAGGATTTTGTGCACCTTGTAATGAAGAGCCTCGCGTGCACCTCCAGGATAAAGAAGCACATGCGATTTCTTGGAAAGCAATTTGAAAAGATTGCTTGCTGTGACTGGTACTGCACCCATTACTCTGAGCCAGTCAAGCACGGAGAAATGACTAAAATATTTCTCATACCTTCTGGTGAACAGTTCCGGATGTGCCAAACCTCTTATCATTATGTTCTTTTCCCTCAAGAATGCTTCGCCAAGGGGAAAAACTTCCATTCCCAGCAACATGTGATAACCAACTATCACCACAGGACCTTCACCAGGAACCCCACCGAGACCCTTTACTATCTTCCCGTCCTCCAAGGTCGAGAACATAACAGAACCAACAGCAGAGCGTAATGGCCTGAACTTCCAAGTGAATGTAATATCAGTTTCAGATACTAACAAACATACAATATCAGCATAGAAAAAAGTAAAATTGTAACAAATTCTTTAATGTGACGGGCCACTGCTTCAAGAAAATGGTAAACTGGCATACAGCCAGATCACAACACATAGTTGTGGTTTTCCACAAAAGTGGAACCCAGAAGATCCTCAAACAACTGAAGCAGAGGGTAAGAATAAATCAAGATCAGTAAAGATTTCGATGGAGATTTCGATGAATCTGTTGCAGCAATCCTGTACATAGTTGTGAGAACCAAGTTTTTAACCAGGAGAGGGGGTGAGGTACGAAGACAGAAATTTGGCAATTTCAAAACAATCACTTCACTTTGAACTCTCTAACCAACAAATGATGATGCTTGACAAGAGATATGTAGCAATCATGTTTCCATTTCTAAGCACAAATTTTAGTATCAAGTATAGATCAAAAGATTAGTTAGATGAAGGTAACTTCCTGGTAGGAAGGTATTAACATACACTGTTGTATTACCCAATTTTATCAAGTCCACGTTTGAATTCTGACATGCTTGGTGGCACAAAGTCCGAGACATAATCGAAAGTCCGCGAACGACGGTATTTTCTAGTACCTTTGATAATTGCCAGCAAACCAACGCTATCTTCCTGTACCATCATACACAAGAATAATGTAATAGAGAGACCTGGGGGAGCAGGAGGGAGCAGGAGGAGGAGGGAAAGGCAAAATGGAATAAGTGTCTGGCAATTTATATTGAACACAAAGTTTCACAAAACAGTATATGTTCAAAGGGCAGTAATATGGAAATGGATTCCAAACTTTAGAAGCCTAGAGATAATCTACCATGATAGATAGCAGCAAAAAGTGTCGGTAGAAATGTAAAGACTTCAAACAAGAAATAAACAAAGGATTGACAGATTGATGACATCCGTGAAAGAATTTATGCAACTTTGAATAACTTTAAAGTATCATAGCATTGCAGCAAAATCAATGTCACAAGTCAGGAATGCATGCATGAAACAGTAATGAATTTCACTAATTTGTGTGTTATCTTCACCTACCAACAAAAGGGCATGCCCATTATTCCTGAAGTAACGAACTGTGCAATTCCGTAGTGAATTTTTAAGACGTTTAGCTTCCTTTGCGCTAGGAAGCATGGCGTCCCTGCCACTAGAATGGAAATATTCTATCAAAATTTAATATATAAACAGTAAGTATAAGGAATTGCTTGTTTCCTTACGATCATAACCAGCAATAACTACTTAATCCTGGTAGAAAGAGACAACATTTTGCACAGGGAAAGTAATTACCTAGCCAGTACTAGCACTTCGGCATTTACAGCATGCAGACGGGAATTAGCACATCGAGCAGCTGATTTCAGCATTTTGAGTTTCCAAGGAATAGTGGCTTTTGGAATTATATCAGCTAAACCCTGAGAAATCAAGCATTTTTAGTACCATTATTGATGGAAAATACGCCAAAACACTACGAAAATGAGTCCACAGTGAACATATAAATTTCAGGTAATGCAGTGCAGGTAAACTTCTTACAATAGGAGAAGTTCGCAAATAAGTGAGATTGCCAACTAATTTCTCGAGTTGTAATCTCAGGGGAAGTGTGTTTTGAATGTCAACCGTTGCTATCTTCAGGGGATTACCTGGTTTGATGAATATTTAAATTAGCATTTAAAGAGAATTGTTGAAACTTGAAACTTTTTGCAGAACAGATCATAAAGATACCATGATCAATATGTTGTAATATGAAAGTAATTGCAGGTCAAACAATTAATGGAAGTAATAATACAAGAAACACAACAATCACGCACCAGTGACAAAGCCAAGAAGACTATACAAGTTATCAGGCAAATCCTCCAAAATAGGGGCCAGGGTTTGTAGTTGTGACCTGCCAAATGATGTTGCTAAGAAGAACAACAATTACGTCAGAGCACCTCTAAGTCCAAGTAAATGACAGAAATTAACGGATATTAAGACAGACCTGGATTAACTAGTACCAACACAAGATCTATCTCAGGGTGGCGAGCAGCAACAGCAAGCGCTAAGCATCCTCCAAAGGACTCTCCAACTATATAAATTGGCTTATTTGGAGATGAGGCATGCTCGAGTCTCACAGTTTCTTCCACAAGTTTCAACAGTCCTTTATGCAAGAAGAAATTCCCATGGTTTATCAGCAACAGAAAGTATAACTGCAAGTCATTATCAATTAGTTGAGACTACACTTGATCTAAATTTGGAAGTGCCTACATGTAAATATTGGTGATATCAAAACTGCTTTTCAACATTTTCATGTCATAAACTACCTTCAAACGGAGTTTGATCATACACTGGAATATGAAGGCTCTGAACTTCAAATACCCTGTATTTCCCATAAGAAGAGTCTACAACAGTTAACTCTGGCAAGAATTCGTCAAGTGTCATGATTTCAGGTATTATCTTGCTATCATCAATTAACTAAATTTTCAGAACTAGTGACTAATACTTGCATGCTCGCAAGGGAAGGAATAAATAGTTCGAACTTACTTCCCTAAAGCTTTATGGTGCAAAGAAAGGCTCAAACCAACACCGTCAATCCCTGCAATCAATCAATACTTGAATCAAGTGATTCTATATTAAAAGATTTATTGTTGAGCAAGCAAGTCTGGAGAATTTCATCAGCTAGAAAGTCTCATAACCATAATTGGTATTATTTACCAGGCAAAAACAGAAGTAGTGGAGCATCTTTCACAGGTTGTCCGCACTCAACTGGGCAAAACCACCGGGGAGGTCCTCCATCAGGCCTAATAATGTCCATGGCTCCTTCAAGATAATCTTTTATAGTTTTGGTCCCATACCCATCATCCCACAGTGGTTTCAAATCTTTTGAAATTACTTCTTTAATCAACCTTTCCTCAACCCTTGACTTTGAAGTCTCATTTATGCCAAGACAATCCGAAGACAATGCCTTTGAATCACTACCGTCTGAACACTCAACTCTGACTCGAAACTGAATCTTGTTCTGTTTTGAACTTGTAAGATAACAAGGCGATATGTGGGAAGTAACAAAAGACGCCATGAATTTTGGAAATGTGATGGTTGAGAATTCAGACCCTTAGTCAGGTTTGCAGTAGGATTACCGTAATGGATTTTCAGTGACTATATGTTGAGAAACTTAGGTCAAAATTAATTGCACATTCCAAAAATGCAGGAGGTTGGTTATCTAAACAACCACATAACTGATAATATTCCAGGATAACTTAGAACCTACTTTGGCATGTTGGAATGTCCTGATAGGAATTTAAACTGAACTAACAAGACCTTCTTGCAAGTAGAAGTAGCAAGAAACTGAAAGGATACAACTACCATGCAATCAGAAAGCCAATGAAACACTCAACAACGTTGCGGAGTTGGCTCTAACTGAAAGGAAGTCACACTTTTAGTGCCATACATCCATAAGAACACGCACTCAAAAAGACATTTCAGAAAGCAAAACCCAAGTACTTATAGTAATGATATCTCTGAGTTCCATCTATCTCACATGGGCAAGGAGTGAGAATGGTTTCAAGCACTTGGTGTTGTTGAGAAATTGTAGCCCTTGAAGGCACCAGTTAGTTACAGGGAATAGGAACTTCAAAATTCAAGCTCCCATCCCATCAGTCCAGTCACCAATTTTTCTTATAACAGAATTCAGCAACTCCCAATGAACATGCTTTTAACACTATAGCAACACCTCTATCCTCACCCCTTCTTTAAATTGTTGTTCAGATAGTAAAGGAAAAACAGCTGATAATTGTTGATATTTATCTAGTAACATTAGTGTTACCAAGCCAACTTTTTAAAACCTGAAGATAAATCAGGACTTGCAGATGAGTACAAGTTCATGTTGATGCTCTGTTGGACCAGTTCAACGGATTATTTGCTTTCTAAAACTGAATATTAAGCACTTTTAGCTTCACTAAGTACATTACTTACATGATTAACAACTGAAAAATGATTTCACTGGGCATTTTTTCTTCCAATGAATTAACAACTGAAAAATGATTTCACTGGACATTTTTTCTTCAATGAATTCTATGATTTACAATATGCATTTCTGCAGCATTGTTCAGATGTCCTGCATGCTGACTCAATTTAAAAATGGATTTACAAAATATGAAGACCAGTAAGCACCTTGTCTTAGCCTATTCGTTATGGGTCAAATGCTGGAATTTCATGCAATGGAGACTGTAACGCTCGGAATACTGTTCTATCAATGATATTCCTGTAAGGATCCTCTTCTCGCTTTTTCAGTAAATAGGCCAAATTGTGTTTAACTTCGGATTTTATCTGCAAGTAGAACTGCTTTGCCTGTTCTTTGTCTTGCAGTAACTCTTCTTTTCCCTTCGTTCTTATAGGCTTTCCAAACAGATAATAGAAGCGCCCAGGTAACTTCGGCAACATCACTGGAAAGAACAGTTGCTGGTTGGCAACCTCACCTTTAGTTTCATCCCTGTAATCAGACCACAACAATTGCCAACAAAGAAGTGTCAAAAGTAGCAAGAATGTTCAGTTGTCAAGAACGGATTAGTTCCTAGAAGCAAGTGATGGTTTCAGGGAAGCAATCACCTTATTTTTGTCGGTAAGAGGTTAGCCTCCCTAACATAGTCACTAACCACAGGGACTGACATGAGATCATTGTAATCAAGAACATACTGCCATTTGTAGACGACAGAAATCAGAAAACTCTATATGGCACACAAATATAATCAAAACACAAGTCGAACAAGCAAGACAGAGAGATTGGGGAGGGTGGTGAGTAGACAATATTAGAAGTACCATGCTTTGCATTAAAATTTGGATCCTTAACTTATGCCAAGGATATAGATACTTTAGCCAGTGAAAATTGTGTTTAACCATAGAGGTCAATAAAACATCTCTAAAATGAAATGCAAAATGTTCTCTTCTATATATTCTATAGGCTGTTCAATTACATACAATTTACTTCGTTATCCGTGCAGAATTATAAATGCAGAAAAAGTAAAGGAACAAGCATCTGCCAACCAAATTTATCAGAGAACTTTCAGACGCAAATAAGTGCACAAGCTTACTTCCACAATGTCGTCTTCTCCCACAGCTCCAAAGGGTACAATGGTGGCCCCAAACCTTGCTGCCATTCTTACAAATTCTTGTTGATCAGGCCAAATGACTTTATATGCTTCACCCTGGAAATCAAGCATTAGGACCAAAGTAGAATAAAACTTGTACAAAATCGAAGGAAAAGAGTAAAAAACTTGACTTAGCAAGGGCTATATTTCACTAGGTATATTTTTATCTTTTGCAGTATAATAATTGTTCAATATGAGTTGTCGTTGTAAATGAGGAAGCATAGAGGTTTAAAGTAAGTTCCTCACTGATAATTTCCCTTCTAACAGACTACATTGCTCATTTGAGTTCAGCAGATAACTGGCATCCTCACTGAATCCGTTGAGGAAGCAACAAGAATTGTGATAGGAAAGAGGGAAGACGGCAACAGATACGGGTGATTATTTTCTTTTCAATCTTTAGACTATAAATTGAGCATATAGATGATGACTGAAAATGGAACTTCGTCAAAAATAGGATGCTTAGCTTTTCAATTAAATCAACATAGAAATAAGACTTTACGCACTTTGTAATGAAGAGCCTCTCGTGCACCTCCAGGGTAAAGAAGAACATGTGATTCTGTGGAAAGCAATTTGAAAAGATTGCTAGCTGTGACTGGGACTGCACCCATCACTTTGATCCAATCCATCACAGAAAATTCACCAGATGTATTCTCTAACTTGCCAAGAAGAGCATCAGGATGCGTCATGCCACGTATCATTATCTTCTTTTCCCTCAAAAACTCTTCAACAAGGGAAAATACATCAAATCCCAGCAACATGTGGTAACCAACTATCAAGACAGGACCTTCATTAGGAACCCCAGCAAGGCCTTTCACTATCTTCCCATCATCTAGAGTAGAGAACATAGCAGAACTAGTAGCAGAGCGCAATAACCTGAAACCCATGTGATTGTAATGTCAGCTTTATCCACAGATAGACTAACAATATCAGCAGATAGAAATGAACTAAATGCAATAACTTCTTTGATGTGATCAGATGCTACTTCAACAATCGCTGATATTGAGCCAGATCCCAAATTGGGTGCACAGAGATGTGGTTCTAGATGAACTCATTTTAGTTTTCTCGATTTAAGTGAGGAGACGGTTTTTTATGGTAGAAGTCAGCATTCCTTGTCAAAATAAGCATCTTTATGCTGCAATAACAGGATATGAACTCTCAACAGATGATAAACGAAAACCAAGAAAATAGAAGGACCTCCTAATATTCATGTTCACCACAACTTTAAGAACTAACTTTCTTCCAGGCCATATGGTTCACTCGTCAAGAGGCAAGAACAGTCAAGACCATTTGAGATTCAACTAAAAAAAATTTCATGCAGCAGTCGTGTTTACAGTTGTCAGAACTAAGGCTTTGAAAACCAGAAGCGATAAAGGTATTCAATTACCCAATTGCATCAGCTGCACGTTTGAATTCTGATATGCTAGGCGGTAGAAAGTCCCTTACATAATCAAGCCTCCGTGAACGACGATATTTGTTAGTAGCTTTGATAATTGTCAGCAAACTAATGCTATCTTCCTGAACCATCACAAAACAAGCAAAAATGATAAGAAATAGAGAGGGCAGGAGCAGGGGAGAAGCAGGAAGGAAAAGCAAAATGAAACAAATGTCGGACATATAAATACTGCAAGTATTAAAAAAGAAAAACTGTTCAAGGCCAGATGTATGTCACTTGTCCAACAAATGACTGAAAGAAAGGTGCCTTAATTAGATCAACTATGTTCAATGCAATCACTTTTACATTGACAGATTCAATGCAATCACTTTTACATTGACAGACAAAACAAAAGGAATAATCAATACATTTTACATCTCAAGGAAGAAAAATCCATCACCTAAGAGCATTGGACATACAGCAATATCAAAAGCATTCTGCATCATAGCCTTCTTGAGTTTCATGCTTAATAAGTGCATTGTTTGAGAGCAAATCCAACTTCAATTTTCAATCTTTACTAATAGAGACGGAGCAACAAGAAGGAAATATAGAGGAACCTATAAAGAGGAAATCCCATCCATCATTCGTGGGAAGTTGTTGAACTAGAGAAGATAACTTTCTATTTGTTATCAGAAGTTTGTCATTTTTATTGTTCAACCATTTTTTCTCGTTTACTTCCAAGAGCACCTCATTATCATATTGATTGAGATCAAATCGAGTTAGAAGGAACAGAAGTGATGTCAAATGAAACATATTCAGGGACCTGGCTGAAAGTTCCTAAAAGCTCCATCATTCAACTACTGTTTGGGATGCTACTAGGGATTACCTACCCCATGTTTCCCAAGGAAAAACCCTTCAAATGGAAAAGGAAACTTTAGGAGCCTACACCATGAACTAACATGTTTCCTCTCTCAAACCCTATCCTCAAACACTAATCTGCATTATAGGTAGCACCAACAGTTGCTGGTAGAAATAATAGACTTGCATAGTAAGGAATGAAGAATTGATTGATATTGAAGTAATCCGGCATACTTTTTATGTCTGTAGATGCTCCATTTGCTTTGAATAACTTTAAACTTACAAGCAGCACAGAAAAATCAGTATCACAAGTAAGTACGCTTGCATGAAACACAAACAATTTCAACTATTTGAGATTTTTATACATGCTCCTTGTTATTTTCACCTACCAACAGAAGAGTGTGCCCATTTTCCTTGAAGTTACGAATTGTACAATTACGCAGTGAACTTTGAAGGCGTTTAGCTTCCTCTTCACTGGGAAGCATATAATCTCTGCCACTATAAGGGAAATATACTATCAAATTTATATTGATAAACAATAAGAAATTGACTCACATACAACGTTCAAAAGAAATTATGAGTCTGAAGAAACATTGATTGCTACAACAAAGTTCTCGATGCCAACTTAAATGATTATATAAACAGTACAGAGATATTGTCCAACAATCTATATAACCTAGATGTGAGATTATTCCTTTTATCATCTATTTTCCCTTTTCTCAGGAAAACTACAACTTTTTCTGTACTTTGGGAAAGTTTAAAATTTTAAATCCTGTGCCTATGCAGTCATATGGTCACTGATATGACTGCATACACACAGAAATAGCAACACTAGTAATCCTTCTAAAAAATAATCAACATGCACCAAAAGGGACACAACATTATACACAAGGAATGGAAGAAATGTTGAAGTCCAGGAGGAATAACTACCTCGCTAGTACTATCACTTCTGCGTTTACAGCATGAAGACGAGAATTAGCATATCCAGCAGCTGATTTTAAGAGTTTCAGCTTCCAAAGAAGAGTGTCCTTTGGGATGATATCTACCAAACCCTAAGAATTCCAACATTTTAGATGTTTAAAGCCCCACTAAAGAATACTTATATATCTAGAGAACAAAATCAGTAGATATGAGGTGAAATGGACATGGCAAATTATTCTATTCACATCAGGAAAGAATAGAAAGAATATAACTTCATTATCAACACATAGATATGGCAACATTGTGCATGACATAAAAATACCAGAACATAGTCTTTACTCTTTAGAAATCCTATCACATCAAATATTAACAGCTATATAACAAATTTTCTTGTTCATATCACTTCTCAATATCTTAACATAGTAATGCCAACTAAGACAAACATAATGCATGACTGGAGAACAATTGTCAACTATAATCACAGAAGAAGAAGAACTACAAGGAAGACTGACTCCATAGTTTCCACATCTGCAAACTTCACTTACTCATAAAAAAATCTCCCTTTAAGATGGGAAGCAAAAAGGGTAAAATGATATGGAGCCCATAATAAAAGAAGCAACAGGAAACAAACAGTATAAATACTTGGGACACTTCTTACCGAAAGACAAGGTAGCATAGAAGTAAGATTGACAGCCAATTGTTCTAGTTGTAATCTTGGTGGAAGTGTGTTTTCAATGTCAACTGTTGCCATCTTCAGTGGATTACCTGGTTTGATGAATAGGAAGCTTAGCATATTCGAGAACTCATTTTCCATTTTAGAAGCAAAACGATGTTAAACTTCAAATAATTGTAGCAGAAAATTTTGGATTTGGAAAGAATGAGGAACAATAAATTGAAATTGAAACGAGGGAACAATCCTCCTAATAAGGAGCAAACAAAATGACAAAACAAGATAATGAACAAGTACCCATGACAAAGCTAAGAAAATAGGGCAATCCATCATGCAATTCATCTGGTAAAGCTTCCAAGATAGGGAACATGGGTTGCAGCTGTGACCTTCCAAACGATGTTGCTAAAGTACAAGGGAAAAACATCAGACAACATCTCAAACCAAGCACAATGCGAGGGTGATCAAGTTTAAAGTGTTTCTGTGTGCATTCTTCATGTGATTAAGTTTAAAGTGTTTCTGTGTGCATTCTTCATGAACATATGACTGCATCTGCATTTGTTGAAACAAACCTGGATTGGCTAGTATCAACACGAGATCTATCTTAGGATTGCGAGCAGCAACAGCAAGTGCTAGGCATCCTCCAAAGGAGTCTCCAACTACATAAATTGGTTTATTTGGAGATGAGGCATGCTCAAGCCTAAGGGTTTCTTCCACAAATTTCACCAGTCCTTCATGCAAGAAGAAGTTCCCATGGTTTATCAGTACAACAGAAATCTTACTTGCAACGTGCTGTATTTACAGGTTGCCAGAATACAGTTGAACGGAAATATACATTCCATAATATATAAAGGTTAACATAATATAATACCTTCAAACGGAGTTCGATCAAACACCGGAATATGAAGGCACCGAACTTCAAAAGCCCTGTATTTTGCAAAAGAACAGTGAAGAGTTTTAACTGAGAAAAATTGAAGGGCAGCCTAAAAGAAGTTTGAAGATCAATTCAATTCTATCTTTATATGTGCTGCTAAAACTGTTTGTAACAAGTTGAAGTCTAGATCTGTACCTTCGTAACAATGACTTATTATTTTTCTCTTTTACACATTAGCAGTGGAGGGTGTTTCAACCACCATCCGAAAGCATATAAAAACTCTTGGAGTTGATGATCACCTACTTCATCTTCCTTTATAATGGTTTTTTAGCAATCTTTTGATGCCACGAATTGAAAATGTTTGAAAGCTAATTATGCAGAACTAATCACTAGCTTGCAACGAAGGTAAAAGTAATTGAACTTACTTCCCTAGAGCTTTATGGTGCAAAGTTAGACCCAGACCAACGCCATCAAGCCCTGCATTCATCAATACTAAAGAATATGATTCTACAATTCCAACACTTCACAGACTCACAATGTTAAAAGTACAGACCGAGAACATTAAGTAAGAAATTATATAGCAAATAATTACAGGTGAGGTTTAGAAATCCCATTCATGACTAATTTCCGGATGCGTATTCCTAGGTTTTGTAAGCATCATTTGGCTATAAATTACCAGGTAAAAACAGAAGCAATGGAGCATCTCTTAAAGGTTGTCCGCACTCAACTGGGCAAAACCACCGTGGTGGTCCTCCATCAGGCTTGATTATCTTCATGGCATCATCAAGATAATCTCTTACTGACTTTGTTCCATACCCATCATCCCACAACAACTCCAATTCATCTGAAGCTACATCTTTTGTCAACTTTGTCTTCACTGTAGACTTAAACTTGCTATTCCCGCCATCATACAAATTTCTGTTCTTGCTTTTCCCCTCAGTACCTCCATTAGTAAGTACTGCTCCGATCTGTTCTTTCCCTTCAGTGAAAATGTTTCCATTCACCGCAACAGAAGCAGATGACAATGTCATTGAATCGCCACCATCTGAACTTTGAACTCTAACTCGAAACCGACTCTTAATATCCGAATTTATGACATAACAAGGTGACGTTTGGAAGGAAACAAATGACGCCATGAACTTTTGGAATGAAGACAGACAGACTAGACCTCCTTTCAAGTTCACAATTGGAATGAAGACAGACAGACTAGACCTCCATACAAGTTCACAATCTAGCACTTCGAAGCATCAATGATTTCAACTATATATCTAGAAACTTAGGAGCTCCATCCAGTACTTGAACTCAAGTTATGTTGCAACGTTAAGCAACCAAACAATTTATATACAAGGATCACGTAGGACCTCTTTTAATGTGGCCATGATAAAAGCAAGTCGTCAGGAGGTCCGTAAAGAACATAAAATGGAACCAACAAACGCCCCTTACATATGGTCTCGAAAACCTTCCTAAAAACTCCGGAACTGAAGTATCAAAACCTCACAACTTTCAAACAGCAACGAAAAAATTTGAGACCCTTCACTCCAAGAAGCTAAAGAAAACTTATATAACACTCTCGGCAATCCAAAAATATCTCTTCAACTGAAAAGGTCGCACCTTTTATGCCCAGAAATCTACAAGAACAGAGAACAGACAGAAAATGAGACCAAAAAGAAAATCTTGCTCCAACCCAGAAAACAAAAACCAAGTATACACGCCCACACCAACCGAGCACGTTGAGCCCTAAAATATTGATGGGGTAGAGTACGCGTGTTATGAAGGGCCATTCTTGTGGCTGTAGTCTGGACAGAACGTGATCGTGTTCTTAATTGGTTAATGCTTCTGACCACACATGAGCTTTTTGTCCTTGTTGGTGCCATTTTATCATATAGAAGGTTTTACAGATCACGACGGTTCTAACAAATGCGTTAAAAACATGGGACCCATTTTCCCAGATTTAAGATTCATTTACGTCACTTTTGTTTTACCGATGGTGTACAAGTGCAACTGCAAAATCATCATTAATGGTATTTTTTGATAATTAATATAATTGTTTTGATAATCACGTAATCATTGTATAAAGGACAGAGATAAAGAAGTAGAAAATTAAAAGGAATTGATAATATAATTTCAAATTAATTATTAATTATTGAAATTCATAGTTATTTGCCTAAATAAATCAAATTACAAAAACAACAAAATGTATAAAAAATCATCTTGATCAATATTATCTCTCGAAGTTGAATTTTTTCCCCATAATTGTTCCTTTTAAGCTAATTATAACAAAGCTGATATTATAACTATTAAATCCCTTAACTCCCTTGCACTTAAATATTTGCTTATCTTCGAGCAAATCAATATCATTACTCATAATTAACTAGGAAGCAATTCTAAAAAAGCATTTAACAAATCAATTACATTAATCAATATTTTCCATTATTCATTTAATTACGACAATCATCAAATTGTTAGGTATTTAGCTACTTACGTTAAATTATAAATCAATTCAATTCAATCCATGATCATTTAATCCACGAAATTTAACCTAATGGATAAGATGAGCATATATGAAAAAGACCGAAACTTTCAAATATTTTGCCTTTTATTTAAAGTAAAACAAAATACTAAAGTTTAAATAGTACAAGAGTATTTGAAAGTTTATTTATGAATACTTATGGCTACACAATTAGATCCTATTTTAAATGGGACCAAATTTTCTCGCCCCTTATTCTGATCCTATCCTGTCTCCTTTCAATCCAAACCATTTATTTATGTGGGTTATTTAGCTCGGGTCAAAAAGAATAAGATAAGCTGGAAGAAGAAGGGACGAGAGGATTTCAGCAGATTTCAAATGGCTACTGTCATCATTTGACGCATCATTTTCTAACTAGCAGCGTCAAATGATGTTGTCGAGATGATTTGATTGAGTTGAGTATTGTGTAAATGACCTGAAAGGGCTGAAAAAGATCATTATGTTTAAGGTTCTAATTCAACCACAAGCCTCTCCTTGTTCATGCCTAATCATTTTATTATGAGTGCTGGTCATTGTTCTCGGTCTCACAGACAGTATTAAAGCCAAGATTATCTCTCTGCCACAGTCAGCTTTACCCGATAAACTTTGGACCATCTGTACTTTAATAACCCCTTCCACACACAGAAGGTACAGGCTATAGTATAGGGTATCATAACCTATTAGTTCACATAAATACTTACATATTCATCAAATTTTTACGTAAATATTTACATATTTTAACTAAAAATAGTTCCATGAACTAGATCAGTAAAATATTAACAAAATTAATTTTTTAAATTAAAATATTAAAAATTAAAAAAAATTAACCACTTAAATAGAAATTTAACTAAAATTAAAAAAATTCTCCAAAAATTAAATACTTGTAAAATATAACGGCTGCCTTTTATCAATGCGACTCTATACTTTTCCCTGCTTCTACCACAACTTCCCTTAAGATTTCATTCATTCAATCAAAATTTCTTGTGTTTTAAAAAATAGACGTGGGTAAATTAAAAGGTAGGCTCTCTATTAATCGAAAGTAAGGCTGCGAACTCGCGTTATTGTTGTTTTTGTCTACAAATAGAGCAAGCTACAAATGGAAGACAAACGGAAGAGAAACAATGAAGAAAATGCATAAAGCAACAGTCAACCGCATGAAGTCTATTAAACGAAGAATCCGGCAATATACACCAACATTCGAGCAAATGGAAGATGCATTTTTTGTGGTAAATGAAGTTCAGTCAAATTTGTTTTCTTGCCGACTGAAATAGAAATACCATTTCACCTACCAAGCGCATAATCACAGTTGCAACGGATGAAGAAAATACAAACTCCATGTTGGAGGTCATCTGAATAACGCAGCCCCAAGATGGCACTAAATGGTATCATTGAGTCGTGAAACAGTTTCCTGTTCTCTAAAAATGACGCCTTATGAATACATGGCACACAGGTCAGGAGAACAAGCCAGTTACACAATAACTCATTAATTTTGAATAAAAGGCAATTGTATTATTTCCAGAGGGAAGGGGAAGAACTACAATCCACCTTCACGACAATGTTCCTATCATATGGGTACCAATAACATAACTCATAGAAAGCTTTCAACATCATAACTCTCAAGTTGGCACCGTCATGTCCTATAATACTTCGCCAATCCAGATGCCATAAAGTTGTATTTACGAACTTTCCCCTCCAGAGGTATGCATGATGGCTAAACAATGTGCAAAACTTATGTACCACCTATCCAGCAAAAATTTCAAATTGAGTCTTCGCAGCAAAGACAATGGCCACTGACTCAGCAACCAAATTGCTTTCCAAATTCACAATTATCCGCTGGATAAGCCTTATCAAAGCAAGCCATTTAGCAATAACTGTATTTCCCCAGTACTTTACAAGCACAAGGTTTAGCTTGCCGTAAACTGGGTCCTGTTGTTAAGTAGATAATAACAGCAATCTGGAAATAACTACCTGTTAATTCTCCAAACATATCAAACAGAGCACAATAACTTAGCATGTTGAAATTAGCCACCATTAGTGTGGCAAAATGAAATGTTCTTTGGAGAAGTCAGAAACGTAATATGCAAAATTTAGTGCATCAATCTATCAGATGCAATTAGTGCCTCTTTGGAAAGGATAAGAATAAAAAGAAATTAAATATATATTCCATTGAAGAATGCAAAAATTATTCTTCTTTGTCTGTAAGAGATGGGGAGAAAAAGAACCACTCTACAAATGAGTCTTCCCATTTTGGAGTTTTACCAACTATTTACTTGTGTAGGCGGGGATTCAGTATTTTCTGAATCCTTATTTAAGGAATTACAAAATAAATTCTTTCAAAAAAAAGTGATTTAGGAAAGATCGGTCGACTAACTATGAATTGGAGACTCAAACTTGATATATATCAGGCAAATATCTCAGGATTTACCTTATCAAAGAAGCCTTAAGCAGTCACCTTCCTTGAACCACTCTGTAGTTAAGTATCAGATCCTCAGGTTTCTTCCACACATAAGCTCGCACAGTTGCCAAGCTCATATCAGGGGACAAAACCTGGAAGACACAAGACTGACATTCAGGAGTGCTTAATTGTGTAAGTAGAACTGGGAAAAGATATGACTGACAATTCCAATACAGTTTAGAAAGACAAATATACAAACATGTTTCAAGGTTAAAAAAATATTGGAGTAACTCAGTGTTGAGTCCCCATCAAGCAAACGCATAGGATTCAACTCAAGCCTCACTCATTCCCAAGGCCCAACTTCCATTCTTTAAGAACAAAAATTCTGGTTATTGAAATATAATAATTATGATATCTTTGCCTACTCTCTACTTACACATTGAAATTATGCATTGTGAAAAATTATTAGTTTACAAAAACCCAACACCTCAAATGGTTTGTTAAATATCATTTCTTTACTAAACTAAGTACCCTGATTCAACGCCAAGATAGCTGCATCTAAAAGCATTCTAACATTGACCACACGTCCACTCACCTGGTTATTGCACAAGATCTCAATATTAGGCTTAAGCTTTTGCCAAGGCTTCACTCCAGATCGGAAAGATACTTCTCCAACGGTAGAATGTTGTGATTGTCCCCCACTATGTCCAGGTACAAATGTTCCATCATGAGAAACACTTTCCAATGGTTTGTCAAGGACCATCTTTTCTACGACATAGTTAACAACCTAAACAAAATGGTAGAATCCAGTGAATCAAACTGTTAGCTTCATTAAAATCTCAACAGGGAGCTTTTCCATTTGTTAAAGCCTGCAGCACTTGAGTAATTATTGCTTCCAACTCCTTAATTTTTAAATTAGACAATACACCTAACCAAGCCCAGTATAATATACTAAGTGTAAATGGCTTACATGTATATATGCAGAAAACAAACACATCCAAACCAATTCCTAATTGTGAATATCTCTTTGAGGTAAATACAGAATAGAATTTTTCTTGACTAAAGCAAACTTACTTTATGTATTCTCAGTATGCGAGGTGCACTTAGTTTGCCTTGTGTGAGAATCTGGACAGCAGAACCTTCACATGGATGCAGATAGAAACTGCACCTGCAGAAATTCAAGTATAACATCAATCTAACTCTGCCACTATAGATACAAAAACATGCACGTATTGTAGAACAATACTCAGTCACCAAAAGCACAAATGATTCAATAAAAATCTCTTCCAGCAGGATGAAGCAATGAATTTGAAGAAAAACTGCATGGAAGAAATGCATGCTTCCATGTATGTTTGCTACCACATCACTTTAGTTTAACACTAACGAAGAAAAAGATGAAGGTATTGAAAAACTACTTGGTATTTTCTCTAGAAGGTAGGCGATTGTTCAACACACAATCTAGACACCACCATGGAAAGTCCTTCTCATCTTCAGTACCATCTAAATCAGTAATTTTCTTTCTCCAAGGGCCACCTTGAGAGCCTTCAGTAACAACAGAAGGGGGGCAAGCTGTTGAAAATTCAAATGGAGGATAGACCATGGGATCGTTATCAGCAACACCATCTACTTCAATTCTTGTATGATTAAAACTTCTAGCAGGAGTGTCCTTTCCAACTAATACACCTCCATTAGCAGAAGCTTGTGATCCAACTCTTTGCTTTCTTTTGACTAACCAATGTGCCAATAAACCTTTAAGGGTCTCACGGGCTAGATTCACCTATAAACCATGAGTAAACACAGTAACTCAAATAAAATTGAAGACAAAAAATTCTGATAATTGCCGAAAGATCATCCAAAAGCACTTCAAGTTCCATGGACCATGCATGTAGCATACATACAAAGGCATACATATCAATGTGATTATCCATGTCTAACATGATTGAATCTAGCCAAGAAAACCTGAGCTTCATGCACTATGCTCTTTAGAGAGCACTTAAAAGACATCATAACTATGAGATCAGGCAATTTGTTGCATTTCTATTTTTTATTGAAGGGTAAACACCTAAAAATGAAAAAGCAAAGGGCAACCAGAAGATCTTTCAGAATTCCACAATTAAACCTACTATATTTCTTGCTGAGAAAGAACAAGCATCTTAGGAAAAATTAAGAAAAGGTCTTTAGGCCCTTGAGACTATCCACTAAATTTTGGTCAATCTTAGAGCTGGGGCAAACAATTGATCTACCTTATCATCCTCAGGTTTCCCAGCAATGATGAGGTCTGCCGAATACATCTCTGCTGAAAAACATTGTGGTGTATCCAAATGAACAGACAAGCTCCCGAGCCTGGTATCCACTGAGAACCATGAAGGAATACTCACCTAAACCGTTAAGTGAATCAGTAGCTTCTAACCAGAACTTCCTTTAACAAAATATTGAAAGTGAACGGGCATATACCATTTCAAACAATTGCTCCTTTTTTTCCTCGAATGATACCTGAAGGAACGCATAAATATATTATAAGCACAAAAACTCACATCATTATGCAAAGTCTGAACTTAGCACGAGTGACATTGGTCTAAAAGAACATCCACTTCCAGAAATCCTGTGTTACTACAAATCCAGGGACATAGTAATCACACTCTTATAGAAAGGAAAATGAGAAGAATTTAGATTCTAACCTTTCCATAATTCTCAACTACGATGCCCCTTGTAATCTCCCATAGCTTCACTGAACCATCAGTATCCTGTCGCATAGGCATGAAAAGTAAGTTAACTGTTGTCCTTCAGCCCCAAACACCTATTGTTCTTCAGATCAATTGGGATCTAAACTCACGCATGAAAGGGAAAAGAGTCATTTTTACCTTCGTCAAGACATGCCTTCTATTATTTAAAATCTCATGCTGCACTATTGTTGGAGTTCCTTCGATAGTTAACGTTGGTTCTTTATAGACAGGGACCTGTAAAAATGGCAATGAGGTATGTCAACCAATAAATATGAGAAAGAGAGTCACAGCTGAAATATTTTTTCTTGATGAACATCAAGAATGATAAAAACTATTTGAGAAAGATCAGCTAGAGGAATGCAACAATGCACTCTCATTAGATTTTATAATCAAAATAAACTATAATGTGTGTCTTCAAGTTGCAGGCTGGGATAGATTACAAGTGAATATACCTTAAAGAGTCAAGTATTTAGTGAAAATGTACCATCTATTGACAATTGGAACAGAAATACCAAATCTATGAATGGAGATACACACACTCATTTTCAATTTATTGATGAAAAGCCAAAAATGGTGGATGGTACACGATAGCATCACTTTTAAATCAGGATACTACTATCATTACTTACTGGTGTAGATCCTTCCAAAGAAACTCTTGCCCTTGAGAAAGAGAGGTTTCCAGCTATGAAAGAACCACCTTTTTGAAAGACCTTCTGAGGACTCTGCACTTCAGCAGGCCATCTGTCCACTGAAGAATCTGTTGTTGCAACCCATATATTGTCATCATGTAGTGCCAACTGAAGAATAGGACGTTCTTTCGTGCAAAGTAGAACACTTTCCCTTGTTGCCAAGTCTGTCAAGTATAACTGATGGAATAAACAGACTGGGCATCAAAAACTTGACCAGTGAAGCTACACTGTAAGAGACAGAATAACATGATGTAAAAAGATTTCCGCATTTATTAAGTTTGACAAAAAAGTACTTACAGAGAGGTCCCTCCCACCACTATAAACATGACCAAACGTCGGTGTGCTGGCAAGTGCCCAAACAGAATCTGTATGCACCGCATATGAATGCACACATCGTTGCTGACCGAGATCCCATAATCTACAACATGAGTTATCAAACGTTATGGGAGGTTTTCCTTTTTCCTTTTATATGGTTGAAACGAGGGATAGATACATTACAGTGAGAGGACAGTTCTAAAATATCCACCTGATCATTGAATCAGAGGATCCGGACAAGCAGAACCTGCAACAGGTTATTTAAGAAGCCATTTTTAGCTTGAATGACAGAGACTGATTAGAAATATGAAACATAAGAAACCAACAAAATTGATCATACTAACGAGCCCAGGAGATCTTCACAGGACTCTAGAATTTGCTCCTAAATACCTTTTACTTATGCTTTCAGATAAGAGAATTTTGTAGTGAAATAATAATGCATATAGTATCTCATTCAACATTTTAAACCATAAGAAGATTAAATAAGACATGGATGTGCAAACAACAAATTATATGCATAGATGCAAAAAATAAACACTAAAGTTTCCTGTACGTATAGAGTTATGTAGCTAAGTTTAATCAATAACAATGAGTACATTCTCTTTTGCAGGTTTATATATGTTCAACTATCTATTTCAGCTAGCTATATTGGTGTTAGTACCATCAATGTTACAAGTTTCCATCAGCATGAAACTATTAAATAAATACAAAATTGATTTGACATAGCTGAAGAATACATTTATCAAACCTGCCAGTAGGGTCCAGAAGCAGAGCTCTAATGTTATCACTATGCCCTCTTAGTTTCATGGTCTTTAAACCACTTCTTGGATCCCATACGCGCACAACCTAAAGGAATCAGGACATGAGATGTAAATCAAGCCTCAACTTCTTTCTTTTGTATTTTTTTTCCCTAATCATTAAATCTGCTAGGTGTAGAACATATATGAACATCTTTTCATGAACTTGCATTGCTCTATTCTACAATAACAGACGATACAGATACTTTGTGCTTATAGCAGAATTACTTTCTCAGTTCCACCAGAAACAAGTATTGTTCCACTTTTATTCATTGCCAACGCATAAACAGATTCTTTGTGACCCTTGGCAGTCATTGGGACATATCCATGGGACTGAGTAGTGTGCATTGAGATGTTGTTGCTTGAACTGATGGTATGTAAACTTGTAACAGGCAACGCACTAGTAGAACCATTGACACCAATAGAACATTCATCTTCACCCACATCACTTGACTTTGAGACCGGAGCAAGTGTAGCTTCAATGTCCCATATGAAAACCTCCCCACCAAGACCACCAGAGGCAATCATATTGTTCTATAATGGATGACACTAAAAGAGGATCAGAAAACGGCATCAATAATAAATCAGATCATACCAAACCACAAAGTGCGATTGAATCTATCAAAAGATTACTGAAATTTTGCAGGATCAAATGGAAGTAAAGAAACTTCCATCCAAGTAGTTAATAAGATCCACAAAAAGTTTGACATAGAATTACATTTTTTTCTGCGGCAGCCAGACAAGTAACATAGTCGGAATGTTGACGGAGAGTCCTAATACAACCTCCATCAGAAAAGCAATCCCACAACTGGTTTATCACAGAACCCAAAAATGAGTAACTAATAACCAAAAAGTTGTAAGAAGAACACCAATAGCCGGGACTCCAAAACCAATAATAATATGAAAGATCAAAAACCTTGAGCGTAGTGTCTGAAGAACAGGAGATGAGCGTGCTATTACCAGTAAGTACAGCATCATTTACCTGCACAACCATAAAAGTTACCCTATATTCATCTACATTTCAAACATTCACCATATGCTCCACAAATAATTTTTAAAAAGTTAAGGAAGCTCGAGAGCATCATTTCAGAAGCTTGTCCAATAAAAAACACAAAGGTTTTCGCACCACAACAATTGTGGGAGGGAGGTGAAAAAGGTGAACCTGGGAACTTAAAATTTCATATTAAACTATAGAGTACATTGTGTTCAATGTTGATATCAACTAGATCCTACCCTCACTATACCAACCAAGTAACATGGCACAACAATCACCTAAGCTATATTATTCAATAACCAAGAAAAAAAGTTAAACGTTCAGAGCATCAAAAATAGGGTCATACTGCATACTACAAAATAACGAAAGGTTTGAAAAAGAATAAAAATTTACCCAATCAACATGTGACTCAAATGTAGTGGAATAAGCAACAGAATCTCCATAAAATTCCCATCTCTTCAAGGTACCATCACGACTCCCAGTGAACATGAAATCACACCCATCAGATGTAGATGAGTTTAATACAGCCAGACAATTGACGCCTGCACAATGCTGCATCATGGAAGCTACATTAGAGATAAATTAGCGATGGACATAATTTATAATGAGCTCAAAATGTTTGACCATAAATAGACAAGTAGAACCTCTTAGATTAACATTGCGATAGGCAAACATTCAATGGAGTAGCTTACAAATATCAATTTAAAAAAAAAAAGAAATTCCACCCAATCTACATAGGTTCCGTGATTAACAAATAAATTCCGCCATAAGATGAAATTGGAGGACATAAAAAAGTAAGCATATTCACTTCATACTCTATGATAATTAACTGACAATCGAATAAAAAATTAGAAAAGGATGAAGAGCGCCTCACTTTTTTATCATCCGCATCTGTCAATACATATGCAAGTCTCTTTTCCTTACGCTGGCGAACAGAATTGGACGTGTTTCCTGCACTGCCCACTCGGTGCATTGCTATAAACCTTAAGACAAAAGTGAATGGACTGAGTTAGTACCTAAGCTTATCTGCGTGAAGCCATCCTACTAAATTCATCAAATTAGCCATAATTATACCCATCGAAGCATCAATCCTCGCATTTTTAATTAAATTGAGAACAATCAACAACAATGACTCAGTGTTTGCCAATCAGTCCTTTTCTGAAGAATTCGTAAGCGAAAGAGGCACCTTTTTCGAGTAGAAGGCACTAGCGGTATACAATAACAAATATTATATAAGAAAATGGGAAGTGTCATTCTGAAAACGATAGACAGACAAAAAAAAAATCCGTAGACCTTATCAAATTCTCACTTCCTATCACTCACCCAATCAACAAATCCGAGCAATCTGACAGAACTCAACCACCCATAATCATCACATTTCAATTAAAAAAAAAAGGAAAAGAAAAATCATCGTAATTTTCTGGTTCAATTTTGGTCAAGATTGTGATCGAGAGTACCAAAATTGAAGACGAAAAACGCGATCCAAACCCTAAGAAACAAGAACTTTTAACCCAAATGAAAAAAAAAAAAAAGAGAAACAGATTAAGAACTGGAAATGACGGAGAGTCAAAAAGAAAATAGAAAACTTACAAAGCAGAGAAATGGAATTCCAATTACAAAGCAGAGATATGTAGTTTTCTTCTGCTTTCATATAAATTCTGAAGAGAGTGTGCGTATGTATGTTACGGAGAAAGAACCAAGGTATTTGATTTGCATTGTTTGGAAACACAATGGGAAGTGACGAAGGAAAGTGAAAGTCAAAAGCTTAATGGAGAAATTGTCTATGCTTATCATGTCATCTCCGCGCACGACATCGTTTAGGAAGATTTCCTCTTCTTTTTCTAATATAATAATATCAGGTTTAAGTTGAAAAGTATGCAACCAAACATTAGCATTTTAAAACAAAGTATAAATAAATAAAAGTTTAATCGGAATTAATTCACTTTTAATTAAATATCACAACAGTATTAATGTATTTTTTATTTTTTATATATATAATGAATCCTATTATCACATAACAACTAGGATCTCCTGTATAAAAGTAGATCATGCTACTAAATTGTAGTAAAATTTATTTTTATTTAAAATAATAATAAAATTTAAGGGGTGTGGTTGAGTGGTAGGGACTCATTCATTCTTAACCAAAGATCAGGGGTTCGATCCTTGACTTCAAATATGAAGCAGCCTTAAATTTTTGGGTCAGCTGTCCCACCCTGTAAGGTGCCTACAAACAAACTAGGGGATTAGTCACTGAGCCCGCGCGGTGGATACCCTGATCTAAGACAAAATAATAATAATAATAATAATAATAATAATAATAATAATAATAATAATATCACGATAATATTGACCTAACATTTAATTAATTAAGAGTTAATATCGTCCAAATTGTTGTCACTTATTTTCTAAACGTTTTGAAAATATTATAGTTTAATTTAAAAATTTTAAGAATTAAGATTCAAGTTATATTCTATTATAGAAGTTGAGGATAAATATACAAGTTTAATTTTTGAAAATATATAAAACGCGCTATTCATCTGTGGCATATCAATTGAATTGAATAGAATATTTTAGAGAGTAGACCATTTGTTTAACTACTAGTCTTTTTGGGCTATCAGTTTCTAAATCCTTACAGTTTGGTTTGAAATATGGTTTTGAAGTTACTTCACGTCGCAATCGTAAGATGAGTGCCTTCCTCATTTTGGACCATGTCAAGGGGGGGCCAAATCCTCTGTTCCCAGGGTTGGTCTTGGATAGTGGGAGAAGAGGATTTCACTCCATGTCAAGGCATGACATGAGCATATGATTCCTGGGGTGGAAATAAGCTGTCTAGGGCTTGGTTTGGGTATGGTTTAAGGCCCGATCAAGTTCAAGATAGCCTAGTTCAAGTTTGAACTTCATCGATCTAGACATATAACATTTGTGCAGGAATTTAAAGTTGGAGTTCTTATCTTACAATGTCAATCCGTTGTGATGTCTTAGTTCTTTAATCCTCTGCATCTATCACCGGTATTGAAGATAATTAGCTGCGCGATGGGAGATAATACCCTTAACTGGCCAGATCTCAAGTCGAGAGAAAGATCCATCAAATAACAAGAAGTCATTAGTTAAGAAGAACATGTAGATGATGAAGCAAAGCTCAAATTAGAAATCCCTTACCTCCATAACTATCGTCTGTTTGAAGAAGGCTTTTGAATTACCCTAATTTGGAAACTTCTGGAGGTTCACTTAGATCGAGGGGATTAGGTTAACGATTTTTAGGAAGTTTTGTTGAATATTGCACGAGGTTGTTTTATGCCTTGAATTACGTTTGGTTGTCATCTTTTGCTTTCCTTGAAGAAGGATAAGTATTGAACTCATTTTCATTCATTAATTTAATATAATTTTCAACTTTTCAACAACAAAAAATCTTAGAGTGAGCCTTACTGATCAGCCACGATGTCTATCTAAATAATCAAAAGCATATAATATAAAGGTTAATTAAAAAAAATCTCAAACTTTGCTAAATTTTATATTATAGTCCGAACTTTAAAAAGTGACAATAAAATGTTCAAACTTTTTTCAATTTTAGTCGACATTTGTTATTTGTTCTTTAGACGCCCTAATTTATTCGGTATGTTTTTTGTTTATTCTTCCAATTTTCTAAACTACTCTCATATTGCAACGTACTACACCAGCAAGCTTTTTATTTTTAGTATGTTCTCTCAATCTCCTCAGTATGAGGGCATCGGAGTTGCGTAATAAGAAAATCGAAGGGTGAGGGCGATGAGAGAACAAACTGAAAATGAAAGGAAAAATTGAAAATGAAAAGAAAAATTGAAATCAAAGCATGAGAGGCTGCGTAATCTGATTTTTAGGTCATTTTTAAACGACGACGTTGTTTTAATCATGTAATTAAATAATATCGTCTTATTAATCTTTATTTATTGTGCTAATGTTAGCTGATGTGTATTAATAATTAAGATTTTTAGAACACGTGACAAGTCATATCAGCAAATTTAACAAAGTCACTAACGTTAGGTTAAAATTGAAAAAAATAAAAGTTTGATTATTTTATTGTCACTTTTTGAAATTACCGGTAGAATTAAAAAATAATTGATTGAGTTTTTTTAAAATTTTAGGCTATAATTTAGCAAAATTTGAAGATTATGAGCTTACTGACATAAGGGAACAGACACCAAGAAACTCATCGGAAAATGAAAACATCCTTCTGTCCACAAATTTCTTGTGCTATGGAGAAACACTTTATAGCTATTGTAGCTGAGAACAGCTTAAAGAATAACTAACTAATTTGAGTAACAATTACAGTTGATAAATCTACGTACACATCCCAGTTGCTCTCGAACATTAAGAACATTCACATTCACATTCTTGCTACATTTCAGAGTGGTGATCAAGAAACAAGGAAATGTGACAGATTCACAGGCAACTAATATTAGAAGTACAAACAAGCTGGACCATGCATCATTGGCTTAATATACATTGAAGGGCCTACTCCATCCACGAACAGAAGATCTATCCAGAATAAGGAATCTGTCAGGCTGTTAATGAAATACCCTTGCATCAAAAATCAATGGCATGCTGGAGAGCTAACTTTTATATTTTAACCAACAAATTGGTGTCAACCTCAGGAAAGATGAAAACGTGAGAAATGAGCTCTGTAATGCTAAGCTTTAGTCCGTCTAAACTCGAACCAAATTTCATAGTGATTAAAAAGCAAGCTATCATGCGTGTGCTTTCCAAGAAACTCAAGCCCCAGGCTACCTAGTCTCTTGGTACACTCCTCACCTCCAAGTCTTGAACAGAACTTTATGTTATGTGACACAAAAATTCGGCCATAATAAGGTTTCGACTTCTTAACCAACCTTTCCAGTCCAACCCATACAAGGTTATCAGGCATGTGAAGAAATACGGCACTTGCATATATCAAATCGTATACAACAGAACCAAATGGGGTAAAATCCATATCCTCCCCACGGACGATCAAAGGACGTTTGTGTAAAAGGCCCTGTGAGGGAAGCTCATATCTAAATGCAGCCATAAGAGAGAGCTCGTCTCTTTCCAGGCAGTGATAGTGTTCAGGTCTAAGGTAACGGATAAAATGTAAACCAACACGTAGCGTGCCACATCCAACCTCTAGCACCTGAGAATTGGGAGTTAAGTTGCTGGACTCTGCGAGGAATTCAAACACATCGCGCCCACCAGCCCAAGGTTCACCGTAATTGCTATGATGCTCTTCCACAAGAAGCTCACCAGGGCATGGAAGCACAGTGTGATTGCCTGAGTCAGGCCCTTCATAGTGTGATATGCCCTTGAACCTGCAAAACATAATAAAATCACTAAAACTATTCCAAGGTACGCAATCTCAAAGTTTATAAACTAATCTAAATGTGTTCACATATGACCAAACAGAAATAACCATGCTGGATCTGAAAGTAGATTCTGATAAATATAGCTACTTTTAAGTGCTTCAATCAAATCAAATACTTTAAAGCTTGGTCCCTTCCGTATTTATAGTCACTTTTAGGTTGGAGGACTCCATTATCGTATCTCCTCTTTGATAACTGAATGAACTCCAAAAGTAAAACACGCGTTTACAAACAAAACAACTTCCAAAACCAACTATGCAGTATCAAACCAATAACCAAAACCTAGGAAAAAGTCCACTTCAACCAAAAAGGTGTGATGATATAACACACATGAAAAGAAGGCAGATTCAGACCCTAAAATTAACAACAAAAACAAAACGTAGAACACTAAACTTAGATTCAAGTTGCAACCTTTAACATGATTCTCACTCCAAATCCTACTTTTTCAACAACCCACCACCCCAAAACTAAAACCACAAAGAGAGATAAATATTTACTGAAGGAGATCTTGAAGTTGCTCAGCCCTTGTACGAGGATTAATCCCTTTCCTCAAGACATTATCTTTCATATGCAACCCATTAACTCGGATCTGATCCTTGACCCACTCAACATCATCCTTACTCGCCGATATTCTCTCCGCCATCTCCCCGTCACCGCCACGTCGGAAACCATCGAGAGACGGCGACGGCGGAGGACAAGAACACGAAGAGAAAGACGATAACAGAAAGAACAAGGCAATGGCTGCGGCGGAGGTGGACAAAACGAGAACAGGCACCGTTACAACGACACCCTTTTGAGAGATTGCGGCGGCTGTTGACGATGATAGCGCCATTACTGGCGGTCTCACTTTGTCGATCAATCAGCTGTCTGTGTTCGCTTCTTAGGTAGTGCTCGTTCATGTGTTGGGTCTCCGCGTTCAAGATTAATGCTAGCGTCGTTTTTGTTTTCTGACATTTACTGAGTTTTATGGTTATTTTATTTTTTATTAATTGCAGGATTTTTGTCGGTCGGTTCGAGATTCAAGAATGTTTTTCTAATTTTATTTTTAAAATAATCAAGAAATTAGCATCTAACATAATTTATACAAAAATTACAAAACGACGTGTTACGTATAAAAATGTAATCGTTTTCTATCAGAAGATACGAATAAATGAGTTTGTGTGTCTCTCTCTCTCTCCCCCCTCTCTCCAAAGTTCTCTGTTCCCTCTCTCTCTCACTCTGCTCTTTCTTCCCCTCTCCTTCTCTCTTTTGTTCTTCATTTTATTTCATAACATTTAGTATCAGAAATCTCGAATTTGAGAGACGCCATAGCTAAAGGTACAAGAAATGCAGAATTACATAAGATGGAGGATAATTTGAAATGATTGATGGAAAGAATGTTTTCATAAATGAATAACATAATGGCAAAGGTAGAAAAAGAAATGACGATATTGAGAAACATGATGATACAAACGCTACAAAAAATAGGAAGAGATCAGTCGGATTCAGTTGTTGATGTTTCAGAGAGTGTGATGAAGCAACTGATCTGAGGATTGTTGGAGAGGATGCTCAAGATTTTGGGGATGCCAGTTTCAGTCCAACCCCCGGGTATTAAAACTGTCGTTGTTTTTCGCAAAAACAGCGCCCGGTTGGTGCCTGCTGGAGAAGAAACCTTGCTACTTATTGGAATAATGAATCCTGGAGTAGAAGAAATTAATGTTATTGCAATTAAGGCCAGTGTTCATCTCCCTTTTGATCATCGAATGCTGATTCAGAACCTCACCGATCAGGCCTTCCATAACGCAACAGTTCCAGGTCATGCTCAATCCACTTTTCCATATTACTTTGCTGTAAGCAAGTACTTGCAGCTTGGAATGTTTGATCTCGTGGGAACCATTATCTATGAGACAGACCAGCATCCCTACTAGAGTGCAAGGACGGAGCCATATTATATGGCCCCCCCTTTCAAATATTTTTTTTAATTACTTATATAATTAAAATTTTTAAAATTACAAATATAAGTGGCGCCCCCTTTAAATAGAAATCCCTATCTTCTCTTCTCTTCATTTTTTTTGCATTTAGATGTTGGCGATAAAATTCTTTAACCGATCGAAACTACAACAATAAACTAAGTATGTGTTTTTGTTTATAATATGCATATGTAAAGATCCTGTTTAACATAATCTATGTGATCCTGTTTTACATTGATGTTTTCTAACAATCACAACCTCGAATAGCTTGGTAAGTGTATGTTTTATGTTTACATTAGCATTGATACGCGAATTAATACTTTAGATAATGTATTGGTGTTAAACATTTTTATACTCATAGTTTTTGTTACTTTTAAACAAGCATTAGTGGTATTGTTGCATTTTAATGTAAGCCATAGACGTGGCTAGATGGGGCCTAGGGGGATCCTTGGGCCCCTCAAAATTTTGAAAAAAAATATATTATATATAGATATATATATATAAATGAAGTTATTTGAGAGTTGGGCTCTCTTAAAATTTAAAAAATTAAACATTGAACCCTCCTATTTTATATGTCTGGCTCCGCCCCTAAATTGTAAGCAATGGAGATCATGATCTTTGACTCCAATGCCAAAGAGGATGTTGTTAAGAAGAAGCTATGTGAGCATTGATGAGCTATAATATGTTTTTTGTACTATAAGTGACAATAAAATTTCCATTATAATATGCCTAACGTAACAATGTAGAGCTCAAATCCTCTCTCAAAGATAACGGTGTTTTATGGTGTCTAATGGCCAAACGACGTCGTTTGGCCATAAATTTTAAAACAGAGTTGAGAAGATGTCAGGCGCCTGTGGGACCCACCTGACAGCCGCCTGATACAGCTTGGCGCCGTTACTCAAGCCACTTAAAGTATAGAGAGGAGGTTTTTCGACACCTCCTCTTGGAATCCCTTTGTATACATTACATCAACATTTAAATAATGTATACAGAGGAGGTTTTACGTATTACCATTTACATAAATATATGATTATTATTTCTTTTTTTTATTGTTACGTGTTTAATTGGTAATTTGTATGATTAAAATTTATGTATATTAAGTTATTATTGGAAATTATTATTACCATTTAAATAATTTAATGCTTATTATGTCTTATTATTTAAATTCTTCTAATGTTTATTATTATTATTATTATTATTCATGATTATTATTAATTTTTTTTAATGATTCAAATTAATTATTAATAATATTATATTATTGTTATACGTATTATTACTTGTATTTAATATTATTCAAATTTATTATGTGTGATTATTCCATATATTATTATGAATATTATTTTGAATTGTAGTTATTATTAATCAAATTTATTACCACAAATTATTCGAATTTATTAATGTTATTCATATTTTTATTGTTATTATTAATTTTATATAATTTGTATTTGTTATGTACAAATTATGATTGTGTTAGTATTATTATGATTATTATTATTATTGTTATTATTATTGTTATTATTATTATTATTATTATTTTATTTTTATTTTTATTGTTGTTGTTGTTGTTGTTGTTGTTGTTGTAGTAGTAGTAGTAGTAGTAGTAGTAGTAGTAGTAGTAGTAGTAGTAGTAGTTGTTGTTATTCTTCTTCTTCTTATTCTTATTATTATTATTATTATTATCATCATCATCATCATCATCATCATCATTATTATTATTATTATTACTATTTTTAATATTAATATTAATATTACCATTATTATTTTGATTATTTATGAATCAAATTTATTTTTAT
>JANZXV010000003.1:23846468-23860909 GCA_027576455.1 Erythroxylum roigii | reverse complement strand
TCCCACAGGCGCCTGACATCTTCTCAACTCTGTTTTAAAATTTATGGCCAAACGACGTCGTTTGGCCATTAGACACCGTTATCTTCGACAGAGGATTTGAGCTCAACAATGTGCTGGTGTAGGACTGCAAGCATATGTCATATAGTAAGTCTTAGTGTATTCTAGCCTTAAGTGTGATAAAAAAATTTCATAATCCACATTTCCTATCTCCTATGCGAAAGAATTCATAAGGCAACTGAATAATTAAGAAGAGCATTGTATTTATCTATTCTTGATTGCAAAAATGGTTTTCCCTATTAGTGAAGAACCCTTGCTTAAGATGGAAATGAGCATGGAGAGTCCATGTTTAAGTATACACTTAAATTATATGCACATACCACATCCGTCAGGACTACTCTAAAAGCAAGCCTTATGCTTTCATGTATGACTCTCAATCTAGACTTAGAACTCAACATTTTCAAAGAAAGAAAATGCATTATTTCTGCTTAAAGACACACGATAGTATGCAATCTCACTTACACTCTTTTAGGCCTTAACATCAACTTAAAAATAAGCATCAAGCTTCTATGTGAAAAAGGCCTTGTACAAAGCATAATGCCATGACACATGTTTACGTCCCTTATAAGTATCAATATAATCAAAGAAACATGTCCTATATATACAATCATGCTAAGCCATTTCACTACCTAGAAAGAGCATTCATTTTCTTTAATATCTAAATAAGGGATACCCATCACTTATACACATCTAGAAGACTAAGAAATGCACTTGTGCATTAAAATAATAAGTTTCATTATCATAGAACCAATCCATATTATTCATATAACATAGTATCTCACTTTTATGATAAATATGTGATGAAGACATAGTTCACCGGATCAAAGCAGGGTAGCTAAAATGGAGAGGTGCTTCAGGAGTTTTGTGTGATAAGAAGATACCACTCAAGTTTAAAGGCAAATTTTATTGTTTAGCTATTAGGCTGGCCGTACTCTATGAGGCAGAATATTGGCTCATCAATTGTGTTGGGATCCAATTCCGGAACCCAACTACTTAGTCCGAACCCCTCATAACGAAACGGAAACAAATAGAATCGAATGACAAAATGTGGAAATAAAAATCGAAAGATAAAGCGGAAGCAAAGTGCGGAAGCATCAAATCAAAACGAATGAATTGGAAACATACGGCGGAAACGAAAAGAGAATGAAATGAAAGCGGATCGAAGGAAACGAATTCGAATCGAAACAAATGCCGACATCTGAAAGCGCAAATCTTAGAAACGAAACGTTGCGTTGGAAACCCTAAGACTAATCCCAATCCGAAATCGGTGCGAATTTTTTTTTCTTTCATTGATTCATCTTTAATCAAAACCATTCCAATTTCCTAGTTAGGTTCCGGAATCGGGTCCCAACATCTATGATGAGTCTTGTAGTCCTTCCTATCTCCTTTTGGGGATATGCCATTGAAAAAACTCTTTAAGATTGTCACACTTAAAGATTTGGGGATATGATGCTTATGTGAAGCGTGCAATGTCTGATAAGCTTCAAGCTAAATCAAATAAATGCAAATTTGTGGGGTATGCGAAAGAGAGTTTCAGATATCAGTTTTACCATCCTGTTAAGTAAAAGGTGTTTGTCTTAAGATATATAACATTCTTAGAAAGAGAATTTATTCTCAAAGAAAGTAAAAGGAGTGAGGTTAACTTAGTGAAATTCAAGAGCTACAAAGACACATCAAGAATCTCAAGTTAATGCATACAAAACAATGTCTGACATTGATTCTTTAAAATGGCATGAAGCTATGAGATCTGAAACAGAATCCATGTATGGACTTTGGTGGATGCATCTTTTGGTACTTTACCTATTAGATGTAAGTAGGTTTTTAAGAGAAAAGCTGACATGGATGGTAACGTATATACATACAAAGCAAGGTTAATGGCTAAAGGTTACAAACAAAAACAAGGAGTTGACTTTGATGAAACCTTTTCGTCAGTAACTATGCTAAAATCCCTAAGGATCTTATTGGCTATAGTTGCATATCATGATTATGAGATATGGCAGATGGATGTCAAAACTGCACTTCTTAATGAAAATTTGCAAAAGGATGTGTATATGACACAATCTAAAGGTTTTGAATCCATGAGATTTCCTAATCAAATATGCAATTTGCAAAAGTTCAATTATGAACTTAAGCAAACGTCACGGAATTGGAAAATCCACTTTGATGAAAAAATCAAAGAGATTGATTTTTTCAAAAATATGGATGAACCATGTGTCTATAAGAAGGTTAATGAGAGTGCAGTCATTTTTTTAGTGCTATATGTGGATGACATATTGCTATTTGGAAATGACATCCCTATGCTACAGTTCGTAAAGGTTTGGTTATCCAAGAATTTCTCCATAAAGGATATGGGAGAAATAGTCTATATTCTGGGAATAAAAATCTATAAAGATAGAACAAAGAGGTTGCTTGGGTTATTACAATCCACAAACATAGATAAAGTACCAAAGAGGTTTAACATGGATAATCCTAAGAGGGGATTCTTACCCATATCGCATGGGATTTCTCTCTCACAAAGTATGTGTCCAAAGACACAAACGGAGAGATATAAAATGAATTGTATTCCATATGCTTCGGCAATTAGATCAATCATGTATGCAATGCTATGTACTAGACCAAATGTCTCATATGCTTTGAGCATAATGAGTAGGTTTCAGGTCAATCCTGGAGAGGGTCACTAGATAGTTATGAAAAACATCTTAAAGTACTTGAGAAGAACTAAAGATGTTTTCTTGCTCTATGGAAGAGCTAAATTGAGAATTCAAGGATATTCAAATGCTAGTTTCTAGTTAAATTATGATGATAGCATATTACAGTCAGGGTACATCTTCATAGTTAATAGTGGTGCGGTAAGTTGGAAGAGTTCTAAACAACCAACCATTACATATTCAACGACCGAGGCAGGGTATATTTCAATATCAGAGGTGGCAAAGGAAGCGGTTTAGATTAAGAAGTTCATTAGTGAAGTTGGAGTGGTTCCTAGCATTGTTGAGCCTATAGTATTGTACTGTGACAACAACGGTGCTATTGCACAGGCAAAGGAACCAAGTTCACATCAACGGTCCAAATATATGCTCAGGAAGTTTCTCTTGATCAGGGAGATAGTGGAACGAAAAGACATAGTATTGGAGCGAGTTCCTATTGGAGAGAATCTTGCCGATCCTCCTACTAAACCACTGTCTCGAAAGAGAAATGATCATTATATGGATGAATATGGTATTAGATACATCAGCAATTGACTTTAGTGTAAGTGGGAGATTGTTAGTTTATTCATATGTAGCCAATCATTTGGATGCAATTTGATGTATGACTTTATTATTTATTAATGAAAAGACATTCTTTATCTTTTGTATTTAATTAATTATATTTGATATTTTAATACTAAAGATAAAATTTCTGGAATAATTACTGTGTAATTGAAATTATGATGAGATCAAAATTGTGAGATTCAACTTACATTTACGAATTATTCCTAAATACTCTTAGTTCTAGTTTCATCAAAATAAGATATTGTTGAAACAGTAAAACTTACACACATTATGTTTCTTTCTTATGAAGAAAGTAATTGATCTCATAAATTAAAGTATGGAGATACTTAAACTAATGTGTGGGTGATTATTAGAAAATAAGTCACTAAATTGACTCGACTATAAGAATCCCAAATGGAATATTACTTATATCTCTATGAATTTTCTCATAATGATGGTTATATAATTGGTCATTGGACTTGAGATTACAAAGGTATCTCATACGAGAATTATTGTGTTTTGATGCTACTTATAAACTGTCATAGGATAATTCAGTCGATAGTACTTGGATGCAGTATGAACTATATAGAGATAGTTGAGCAAGTCAATATAGAATTCGTCATTCTAAAGTAATTAGAGAAAATATTCTATTATTCTTAATTAGTAGTGATTTATGAAATTCTCTAACCAGAGTAAATTGACATTTGAAAAGGCGTTTTAAATTTTAATTATAAATCATAAATCAATTACTAATTAGCAAGAATGAATGTGGTTGAACCAAAAGAGTAGACATTATATCCATATTGGATGACGAAAATTTGAAATTATACATCATAACTGTGAATGGATATGTTAAGTCAAACCACGTTGACATTCCTGAGATTTAGGTGGTCATGACATGTTAGACGTCAATTTTGAATTATAATTATAAATTGTTTAATTGGATAAAGATAAATTAAAAGGTTCTAATTGTAAATTAGAATTAGAATTTATAATCATTGTCATTATATTAGGAACCTAATGGGTCAAACATTAAAGAACAATTTGTGAAAGAAAAATCTATTTAACTAAGTTAAACTTAATTATAAAGTTTGAGAAACTTTAAGAATCAATCATGAAATATTTGATTTTATTAAAATTAAATTAATTATAATTATAATAGAAGAATTTAATTTTAATAAATTTAAAAATTCCTAATGATTTTTCTATTAATAGAAAGAACAAACAAAGAAGCTAGCATGTCTTGTTTTTCTTGTCAAAAGTTGAAAAATTGCTTTGGTGGATGCCCTTCGAAGCTAGACGATTGAACAATTCGTGATTGACGTAGTGAAGGACTTATCAAAAGATTTCAACAAGAAACATGAATCAAGTATGATTCATATTTTACAATTTATGTTTTTATTCAAGTTATACAATTATCAAGATCCAATTAAAATCAATAAAAATTTTTGTTTTTCTGCTGCATCCGTGATTTAATCATGGCTAGATTCCAACAGGCGCAACAGAATTGGAAGACCCAGCTATATACAAGTGGTTGGTAGTTTAATTTAATACACATTTGCAGTTGGAGTGGTTAGCCGATCTTTGGCAACACCAAGAAGATTCCATTTGAATGCAACACGATGAATTCTAGGCTACGTGAAAGGAACTACTGATTTTGGGATTTAAGACAACAAAAATGCTTCAAATCAAATTGAAAGATGCTGTAATGTGGGAGGAGCAGACCATTATACTCGGTGATTAACTATTGGCTATATGCAGCGAACAGCATCATTATGAATAACTGAAGTTGAGTATAGAGCTGCGGTTATGGCAGCTCAAGATAGCACATAACTGGTGCTTCTTCTAAAGGATCTTCAGCAATCAGTTAACTCGTCAACGCTTCTATATTGTGCTTACCAAAGAATCCAGTTCTTCATGCAAGTACAAAGCACTTAGAGATTCAATATAAATTTTGTACAAGAAAAAGTAATTGAAGGTGAAATCAAATTAAATTATGTAAATGTTGATAAACAAGCACTTGATATATTTACAAAAGATCAACTAGAACAAAGTCTGAAGAATTCAAAAACAAAAAAAATTACAAAATCAGTGTTATTGACTTCTTATTTATATTTGTGAAAGCTCAACTCGGAGTTCAAACTGCTAATCTTACATAGAAACTCAAATGAATCAAAGACCGAAGTCCCCCCTCACCATGAAATAATAGTAAATGACATTGTCCAGACATTGTCCAGTCTGAAAAGGATAAAAGATAAAAAGTACAGTAATAGTAAGTGATCAAGTGTACCTCACCCAGTTATATTAGAGCATGAGCAATTAGGATCAGTCAGAGCCACCTTCTATATCATCCTCTTTCTGTAATCACAAGAATCCCAGTTTCAGAATATGGAAGGTATTTTATTAATTTCGATCAGATTGCCTTTTATGGAGATCATCAACTTTATCGAATCAATGGTAACGGAAGAAACAAATTTGGCCTAGGAATACTTACCACCTCAGGGACCATCTGGTGTATCTTGGCATAAAAACCATCCTGGCAGCCTCGTCCATATTCTTTTTCAGTGTTAGAGACTTTCTGAGCTTTGGCATGTTCAACACCCCACTGGAGAATCTGTTCATCTCGGGACAGTCTTTCACAATTGCATTTTCAAGGGACGGGAAGCTGAAGGTCTGATTCCCTGAGCAAAAACATGAAAGCCTTGGCAAACAGTTGAGTTCCAAGTACGCCAATTGTCGGAAAACAATCTCATCTTCTGCTTCACCCTTCTTGGATGTCACAATCTCTCTTACCGTCTGGCAGTCACTTATTTTCATTCTTACAAGTTGCCCCATACTTTTAGCTGTTGTGGGGGTTATCAGATATGTCAATCTGTCGCAATACGAGACCTCCAGAATTATCAAGTGTTCGAATGAAACTGAGGATGGTACTAAAGACTTTAAGCGCCCACAGTATGAAACATCCAGATTCTCCAGATTTTGGAAAATCAGAGACCGAAAGGAATCTTCTTTCCATATATATGTCAAAGAAAAAAGTTTTGACAGCTTCAGCTCTCTTATCTGTGAAGGGTTCTTCGCATAGAATTTGGCCAAAAATTTTCCATGCCATATCTCCTTCAGAATGACATTTCTCTCCAATGTCAGTTCTTCCAAAATAGGAAATGCGTCCTGAAAATATTAATGTTGTTTATCAAACATGAGACTCATCTCTTGAAAATACGTTAAGGCACCTGTTATGTAATAACTCCTATCCAGTTAACTACTTAGAACTATGACTTGTTACTCAATGAAATTTTTACCGTTTCAACAAGGAAGAGGGGTCGTGGAACCGGGAGATGAGGTTGGCCAACCCCTTGTAGTTCTTGGAAACTTTGACAATCTGAAGCAAACATCTCCGCCTCATGGCATCCATTTATCTCTAGCTTTTTCAGTAATGGCCATTCCATATGTAAACCGGAGGAGATTTTACCGAGTCCAGGTAAAGCTTGAAGTCTTAAGCAAGTTACTTTGGGAAACATGAGAATCTCTGCTACACCAAGTCTTTTTCCATTTGCAAAAATTTCTACCACCGAGCAAGAGTCTACCTCAAGCTGCTTGAGTTGCTCGAGACCTCTGGCTAGAGATGCCGGAAAAACACTTTTCAGACTTGCACAATTGAAAATGCTTACTGATTGTATGTTTTTATAAGTCAGAATTCCTTCAGGATCCTTACTCCATAAGTTCTTCAGCTTAGGCAAACAGGATAACTGAATATTTCTTAATCCGGCTCTTCCAGCAGGTGTTTCCTTAACATTATCACCTTGGACATCAAATATCTCTCCTACTGAATGGCAGTCAATCACTACCAGTGATTCTAGGTTCTGCAATATTCTGAGTGTAGTAGATGGAAAAATTAACTGTAGCTTTTGACAGTGTTTAACTTTGAGTGTCTTGAGGTTACAGAAGGAATCTTGACTGAGTTGGTTGTGCCAAAGCATTTTGGCGCTATGTAAGTGCGAGATTTTCATCACTTTCAAATCAGGGAATTGGACCTGTGAAAACAAATTCATGTAGTTAAACAAATAAGCAACTTAATGATGGAAACATGACTAAAACTCGGCTATTTGAAATCAGACCTTTTCACTGAAAAGAGAGAGTCTGGAAATATGAAGACTCTCCTTGCTTGTACGAGGACAAAAAACAAATTCCTTCAGTTTTGGGCAGTGTTTGATGTACAACTTGTTCAAGGATGGAAATGAAACATTGTTTCCCCAACAAAATCTTGTGAGGTTTGGAAGGTCCTTCAAGCTCAGGAATTCGAGCTCTGGAAACAGAAGCGTATCCATTCGTTCCTCCCCAAGCACTGTAAGCACTTCTTTAATCAAATTGCATTTGTGTACCTCAAAACGTTTGAGTTTGACAAGTCTTGTAGAAGCAGAGAATGACAACAGATAAGTTAAATTATGGCAGCCCTTTACGCGTAGAAGTGTCAGATTCTGAAAGCAAGTTATTTCTAGCGGGTATACTGAAGGACGTGGCAACTGCTGTGAGACGATTGAGCATGTCTTCAAGGCCTGCAGGCATAATCATTGTTAAAATTTTCTTTAACTAAAAGAAAGTCCTAATGAAAAATACTGAGGATACCTTGTCATTCAAAAATGGCGTGGAAGTAGTGAGCGTTGTTTCTTGAGAACCAGGAGAAACTCTCCTGGTATTGGAGCAGAATTTCATGAGCTTCGGTAGATATTTTAGTTCCAAGGAGCATAACTGTGAGAAATTAAATTCTGCAGTTACTTGATTGTCATCTCCACAAGTGACGATCTCTTCCATGACCTGGCAGTCAGTTATTTTCATCTCTTGGAGCTGCAGGAGGCCTCTAAACATGGACAAGGGAAACAGATTCTTCAACCTTTCACATTTCTCTACATTTAGTGTTTGAAGTTTATGGAAAGATTCCGCCGTGAGCTTACCATGACATATCTTTTCAAGGTTAACCAAATTTTTAAGAAACAATGATTCCAATGCGGGAAAAGCACTGCGAAGATGCCCCTCCACAGGATGAACAACATATCGAATCCCATTGCTGTTCTGGATATGGAGATGTTTCAATCTCGGAAAGCCTTCACTATCTAATTCATCAAGGACATTCATAACATCGTTCAATCTGTCCAAAAGTAGATACTCACTTCTCTTCAGCACCACCATAATGCCGCTTTCCAAATTCCTGCATGTGTTAAGCTTTATTGCCCTGGATCCTTCATACTCACCAGACCAGTCCCAGCAATCACCTACAAGAATTCTGTATCTTGTCAAGCTCTCAAACAGTATGTCCTTTGGAAGAGACCTGGGATCTTGAATTTGCAAGTCTAATGAGACCAACTGAGACAAATTCTTCAATTCGTCAATGCTAGCATTTCCTTTCTGAAATTTGGATGCTGAAAGCTCCCAGCCAACGTAACTGTTCGCCATATATAGCTCTTCTAATTGGGACAAGCTAGAGATAACATTTGGCGGTATCACAGTTAGATAAACACAATTGCTCAAATCGAGTACCTTCAGCCTGGTCAGGTTTCTCAATTCTCTTGGCAGGGACTTAATGTCGGACCCAGCAAAGCTAAGAATGATCAGTTTCCTGAGTTCTCCAATAATGGCTGTATCGCCTAGGGTGCATTGATCAAGATACAGTGTGCGAAGGTTCTCCAGAGAACTAAATGATATAGGCAGTGAAGGAGACTGTATATATGTCATGTGCAAGACTTTAAGTGCGTCCAGTCTCTCAAAAATTCTGTCTGGCAATTTTAAAAAAGTATCTTTACCCCCAGTATAGAAGAACTTAAGCTCTGGACAATTTAACTGATCAGGCAGCTCTCCAACATCACTTTGTAAGGATATTGAAGTGCACTTCTTCAACATATCTTCATCGGGCCATTCAACAAGCTCAGCTTCATCCTTCACCACAAATACATGTTGTTCCCTGGATGCAATTGAAAGGGCCACATCGCGCACAACTTTATGCATACTGAATGAATCACTGGTGTCACCATCTTCCAGCAAACAAGAAGCCTTGAGGCTACGGACTAGCGAATTCACTCTGTCCCGTGCCTCTTCAGTTGTGTAAACACCATGGAATAAACCCAAACCCATGCCATATTTTAACAGGTTATGTATGGAAGCATTATGAGTCATGAGACCACAAAGCAGGAAAGTCGACTTAAGTTCCTGACTTTCTAACTGAGAGTAACTCAGCTCCAGAGTTGCGTATATGACTGCCTGCATGCCCCTGATACTGCTAGAGTTAGGCCTTCTTAGTTGACGCAAGGCATTTTTCCATTCAAATGAAGTTTTGTTTCTCAAAGCCCTTGCAACAGTTACAATTGCTAATGGCAAGCCAGCACATTCTTTGGTTATCTCAGTTGCTGTATAATGCAGCTCAGGATCATCCACACAATCACCTGCCATCTCCTTGAAAAGATCCCAGGCTTCTTCGTAAGGTAGCACTTCCACACCAAAATTTTTCTGAGTATTCATCTCAGTGGATAATACATCCAGACTTCTTGATGCCAGCAATATTTTACAATTTCCACAAGAAACTCCAATTCCCTCTAAATCAATGCTACCCCAAACATCATCGAGAATAACTAAAACTTTGTTCTCCTTTTTCAACCTCTCCCGTAGATGACCCGCTCTCCCCGCTATGCTCTCCTCCTCAAATCTCATACCCAACTTGTCTGCAATTTCCCCTTGAATCTTTTTGGGGTCAGGATTTTGAGTTACAGTAGCCATAACCACTTCATCAAATATCTTATCCTCCAATGCTTGTCTACCAACTTCTTTGACCAGAGTGGTCTTACCCACACCCCCCATTCCATACAAACCGATGATACTAATACCTTTATCGCGAAATGCAGACATTATTTTTCTTGAAGTAGGCATTCTGGACTCGTAGCTCTTGTAACCTTCAACAGCTGTGATTCCTTTCCATCTTGAAGTGACAGAGTAGGAAACTCTATCAAACCTACCTTTTTCCTGGAGTTGTTCAACAACCTTTGCCATGTCTATTGCCTTCTTGCTTATTTGGTAACGAAGCATGAAATTGGGATATAACCCATCAAAAAAACTCGTCTCTGCATGCTCTTCAACATCAAAAGAATGACTTGCTTCTTCTACAATATCATTCACTGCTTTTAGCCACTTCCTGACATCAGCTTCCACTTCTTCCCCATTTCTTCTAGCATCATCAACCATATGCTGCACCCTCTCCCTGACAAGCACCAACTTTTCTACTTCTTCTTTCAGGCCCTGGATGTTGTCCATGTAATAGTATACATAAGCAATCACAGTCTTTATAGGACCAAGCAAGTACTCAACTATCATTGGTCCAATAGGAGCAATCAATTGGTCAATCAAGTAGCCCGCAACCATCAAAGCAATGGAAAGAACAATACTAGCCATTTCTACTTCCCTCTTCTCCCGTTTCTCCTCTTCTTTTTCCTTCTTCAATCTTCCTCAGGACTGTGTAAAAGGCCCCTCTTCAGAATATAGTGTGTAATCAAGAACAAATAACAGAGAGATCGACAATCAAGAGATAAAACTGAAGAGGTTTACAGAGAAAAATTGATATCGGAGGGACATGAGATGCGGGGAAGAAATGTTGAAATCAGAGACAAGAAATTTGTTATTGAGTAAGTTTAGAAACAGATCCTAAAGATCAGTAACTTACGAGATGAGATACTCACAAAGGCTTTCTGATCCTGCTAGCTAGAAAAGAAGCAAAAAGTCCGGGCTTTCCTTCCATCAGCTAGCAGCAAACGAACAAAGGAACAAATTCATAAAGAGAACAAGAAAGCCAAATACAAGATACGGATGGCAGTGAAGATGTCCCTAGCTCCTAAATACAAGTAAAGGGTGAACGCAGAAGGGAACTACGATTGACATGGTCATTGAAGAAATGGTGGCAGGTGGGACATACAAAGTACAGGTGGGAATAGAAAGTGACAGAGGAGAGAACCTAGTAGTTTTCATAAGAGAAGTTCAGCATACACTTCTTAGCTGCAAAGTAATAACTTTGAGACATTGGTTTTTCCAGCACTTCTTAGAAATTTACGCTGCAAGTAATATATAAGTCCAAATATCTGAATGTTTACTTCCTGTAGAAATCTACCACGTATGTCTTACCAGAACATGCCTCAATCTTTATATTATCAGTAGTTTGCGTTTGGTGAACGAGGGATCAGCTACTTTTTAGTTGATTCAAATATTTCAACTGTTTGATTATTTCAAACTTAAATTTTTATTTAGTAAAAAAATGAATGATTAGTTAATTTATTCCAAAGTGTTGAATTGAGAAAAGTTGCATAATAGCTCTCATCTTTAGCTAAATATGTGCAATTGAAAAATCAATTATACCCTCCTAAGTAAATAAAGTTATGCATTAATTAATTTTTGTAAGTCAATTTGTGCCTAATTACAATTATATTTTATGTTTGAATATATTATTATTATTGTTGTTGTTGTTGTTGTTGTTGTTGTTGTTGTTGTTATTCTTATTATAATAATAATTATTATTATTGTTGTTGTTATTATTATTATTATATTTTTTTATTAGAGTTATAAACTTAATTTTTGTAAAATTAAATATCTAAAATTTAAATTCCCATAATAATATTCAACGAAATATTAAGATATATAATATTCATACTCTTATAATTTTTTTAAATTTATGTTCTTATAAATCATTTTATACATAAACAGTTAATATTAAATAATTAATTTTATCAAACATTTCTAAAAAAATAACTAATGTAATCCACTTATTAAATCAGTTCATATAATGAAGTAGCAACTAATAGCTAATAGAATGAATTGATAGTCAAACAAGGCTAGACTCTTTTAATATGTGTCATGGGAAGTTTGGTCTTGTGTGAACACAATTATTGTGCGAACGTGGATTGAGATCTTCCGCAAGATAGTCAGGTTACAAAATGGTTGGTTTTTCTTTTTTCTTTTTTCTTAAGAGAGTCATTTAGACCGAGTAGTCTGTATTGGCACAATTGTCTACGAAGGGTTTTGTAGGGGAGGGTTTAGTCAAGGAAGATCCCTATTGAAGCAGTAAGTATCACATGCTGCAACCCGGGAAATCGTAACTGCAGAAAAGTTTTGGGAGCATGAATGCAAATTGGTTAATCAGATTATACCTCGTACCTTGTGGAGTACATAACTAATAATTAGGAGAACATGGCCAATTCTTGGAACAGATTTTATAAAAAGAAAGATCAGTCCACGTCGCGTGACCACCAATGCTTCCATCAAAATAAAGACACGTGTTTGGTGGAAAACATCACCCTGAATTTTGTAATCAGAAAAGACTTGTTAAGTTTCCACAGATAGTACCAAGTGCCATAGGCGAGCGTCATTTCTTAAAGTGCACTTTGAATCTTCCAACCAAGTTTGAATGCGGTGGGAAAATATAAAAGCAATGCTTTTCTCCTTAGTACGTCGTCCGCTTTCTGGAATTGCTGTAGACTATTGCCTCCACCAGGAACCGGTAGGCCTAGGCATTAAATCCTACCCCAAGAAGGAGCAACACCACAGCCCCCTTTTGTTTGGGTGCTTAGAGAAATAAGAGTTTTGAAAGAGCAGGCAATTGAAGTGAGCGTATAGGCCACATTACTAATAAAAGATTAGATGATTTTGATGCCAAAAATTTGGCAAGCCAGTTTCTTTATACCATGCCGGCTCTAGGGTACCTCTTTAGTTTTGTTTTTAGTAGAGGGTATAAGAGAGGGAATGTTATGTAAAAGAGTGAGTTTATAAGACTATTACAACATCAATTACAACAATAAAAACATTAAGTAAAAGTCTATGGTAAAATTTAGAGTATAGAAAAGCCTACTAATACACAGCCTTATTTCTACTAAGTAAAGAGGTTGTTCCCGATAAACCCACATATAATATAAGTGAGTTTAGGAGACTCCGAATTTTAAATAAAGTGTAACTTTTTTGCTTTAGTTATCTATGAATTGAATTTTATTATAATTTCATCAAAATTTTCATCATTAAATAGTGGAATTATTAATCATATTTCTTCTACGTCATAATGACTCTTAATTTACAAAGATGTCAAATAAAGAATAATTAAAACTTACTACAAGCAGTAATGAAGAAATAGATGTAGGCTACATGGGAGTAGTAGCATGTTTAAAGTTGGATTTTGGTTTGGCTGTAAACTCATATTAAATATTATAATTTATATACCTTTTAAACATAATTTGGTTTCAGACTTCTATTTAGATAATAAGGATTTAGTTTTGAATTTAAAAATTCAAATATGAAATTGAATTACTTATTACTAAAAATATTTTTTAAAAAAGAATCTTTAATATTGTAATATAACAGATCAAGTCACATTTTTAAGAAGAAAGCTGAAATAATCAATGTTTTAAAAATCAAATCGGAAGTTAAATCGGTAAGATGAGAGGTTTAAGGTTTAAAAGATTCGATCGGTATTAGATTATCAATTTAAAGTCTAATTGAAAAATGTGACTATTAAATAAAAACTAATTGATTTATTTTAGTTTACAAAAATTGGTTGATGTACAAAAACTGACTAATTAATTAATAAACTGATCGATTTTTAACAAAAAGCATTATTAAAGTAAATCGAATCGAAAAATTAAAAACTACATCAAAAAGTTGGTCAATTTAAAGTTTTCATGATTAAACCGACTGAATCAATTTAATTTCTCAATCATTGGAAATAATATAAGGAATATCTTTCTTCTAAATATTGATTTCAATGATTTACATGTATTTATTTGTCACCTGAGAAGTTGATAAAAATTAGGAAAAAGGCAACTCACATTCGTAATAAAAACATGTTTTTTAATTTATATTGATGATTATTTTTATTAAAAATACTTGTAGGCATGGGAAAGGGTGGAGATCCAAAAAATATGTTTTTTAATCGGATATAACCTATGAGGCTTTTGTGCGAAGCTCACGTCTAGGCCAAGCCTAATTAAAAATATATTTTTAATTTTAAAAAATCAACAATGATATTGTTTTACTCAAAATTACAATTTTGGGTTTTGAGTTAAGTTGGGTTGAGTGACCCAAGCTTGAGCTTGGACCGAAACTCAAAAATTAGAAAAAAGGTCT
>JANZXV010000003.1:23816273-23831493 GCA_027576455.1 Erythroxylum roigii | reverse complement strand
TCCCTTGAATATCATACCTGGAAAGAGTCAAATCAAAGTCAAGCCAGAGCTAGTATAAGAAAAAAACCTCCCGTCCCTCTTGGATTAGAAACCTTCAAGTTGTTTTATATACATATGCTTAAGAGATTACCATTGAGAAATATTATTCAACATCCATTTGTAAAATATAAAATCATGATATGCGATTTTGGCCAATAAGATCCTTATGGAATTAAGTATAGTTATTAGAAAAAAGGTTTTTATCAAAATTAACATGTTGTTTTTATTTGTAATCTTTAACCACTATCTGTACATATGCATATTACCACCCATATCAATTTTCTCTTAATGACCCACTTGTAACCAATAAGTAGAATACCATTAGGAGCGTTCATCAAATTTCATACTTGGTTAAGGTATATAGATTCCATTCTAAATCTCATATCTTTATGCCATTTTAAAGAATCATTGTTAGGAATTGCTTCCTGAAAAGTATAGACTCTTCATTTAAAAGTGAATGATATCTTTCTCCTTTTCAATATTTATATCCAATCTAGCAAAGGATCGAGGGATAATATATCCTAATAGTGTATCAAGGACTACGTGTCTCTTAATCCCTTAGTTGCAAATCCTATGTATCAACTTAAGGTTTATGTTCCATCTTGATGTGAATTTATGATTTTAGAACTTATTTAAGTTCTAACTCACTCCTAATACTTTCCTTCAGAATAAATTCTCTTTTTAGGAATGTAGCATGTCTTCAAATGCATTTTTTTTAAGGATGGTAAAATGGATAGGTAATACTCTTTTATGGGTACCCCAAGAATTTGCATTTATCTAACTTAGCTTAAACTTTATCAGATGTTACATGTTTCACATAAACATCAAATCCCTAAATGTCTTGGTGTGAAAACTTTAATATACCACTAATCTATATCCCATATCGTGTTTTTGCCAATCAACTTAGATGGAAATCTATTCAAAAGGTAAATAGCAATTTCAAAGGTATATCTTCCAAAAGAGATAAAAAGGACTACATGATTCATCTTGGAATGTACCATATCCAATAGAGTATGGTTTCTATTTTCATACACTCTATTACGTTGTGGACTTCCAAGATGAGTCTATTAAGAGATAATCTCATTCTCTTTTAAGTAACCAAGATACTCATAGTCTAAGTATTCATTAGTTCAATCAAATCTAAGTGTCTTAATAGTTTTTACCAATTTATTTCTTAACTTCAATTCTAATTTTTTTAAACTTTCAATGATTCATACTCTTGTTTCATTAAATACATATAAACATATTTGGAACGATCATCTGTGAATCTAATGAAATATGAGTACCCACGTCAAGTGTGAGTAGACAGAAGGCCGCATGTTGGCCCCCGAAATTTTTCTTATTGAATTAAGCATGATTTAAATGAATTATGAGGTTTGATGGATTGATTTTGGAACTAATTATTTATGTCAAGGTTAGTAGGATTTGTATGACATAGGTTAAATTGATTTAAGGATTAAAGGTGTAAGAATGAATGAAGGGCATTGTTGGAAGTTCACTTAAGCATTTAGGACATAAGGCTTATATTGGAGGGTAAAGTGGTCATTTTATGTTTATTAAGAGTAGAAATTAGAAGAAGAAAAATGAAATGAAGAAAGGAAGAAGGGGAGTGTCGTGGAAGGAGAGGAAAAAGAAGAGGAAAAGCTAGGGTTTGGAGATTCTTGAAGAGTTTGAAGAAATTTGAAGCTTCAACAAGTAAGTATGAGCTTTAACCCTTCTTGATTGGTTGTATTAACCATGTTTAGTGATATTTAGAAGTGAAAATGAAGTTGAATGTGTGTAGGAGTTGTTGATGAATAGTGTATGAAAATGGTTTAATCTTTTAGGGTTAATGATTATGTTGTGTTTGTGAATGATTTTGGGTTGTAATGAGCTTAGAAATGAAGTAAGAATGATGTTTTAGGGATAAGATGGGTTGTATTTGAAAGATGGGAAGTGTATAGGTGAAAAATACCAAGAAAACAAGTTTTCGGTAGGATTTTGGCCTCGCACGTCGCGACTTGCTCATGCGCACGTCGCGACGTGCTCCAGCTTCCTCGCCTCGGCGAGCTCCAATTTTCCTGCACAGATATAGTTTGGTATTTTGATCATAACTTTTGTTGTAGATATCCAAATGAGGTGATTTTTGATTCGTTGTAAACTATAGACATAGGGCTACAGGTTTTATGAAGAATTGAAATTGTAATTCAATTTCTAAGGATTTCAATTTTTTGATGGAAGTTGAGCATAGAATGTTGTTTCAGTACAAGAATAGTCTGAAAATGTTTGGCTATAACTTTTAGAGTACTGAACCAAATTGAATGATTTTGGAGGAATTAGAAACTTAAGACAATGGGAAACATTTTTCTAGAAGAGAATATTATCAGATTTTGTCATTTACTTGATCATGGTGATCATGGAAAATTAACCTGAATGGTTGGACTTTTGGAAGAGTTTGAGTTTTTAGAATTTATCTTAGTGATTATGCAATATATGGGTCCTCAAATTGTATTCCTATTAAATGGGAATTTTGTATTTGATAAAGGAAATCAAGGAAGGAAAGAGGATCAAGAGGAGAGGCATCTTTTTAGGCATGTATCCAAGCAAGGAATTTAGGTGGGTTTCATGTTTATAATAGAGTAAATGAGCCATTAAATGATATTTTTGAATTAAGAAAGTTTAATGATTTCAATTGCATCCTACGTGTTGTATTTATTGATTCTTGAATAAGTTGAGAAATTGTTATATGCTTGCTACTTGAATTGTTGATGATTGATGAAAAGACTTTGAAAAGGTTTTCTTTTTAAAAGGATACGTGTTTGTGAAATCGTGTTTTCAGAAATGATTTTTGCAAGGATATCAAGTTATGAAAAGCAAGTTTACAAGAAAGTGCCATTTTGGGCAATAAGGTTACAAGTCATGAAATACATGTTATGTGGGTTTGATTTGGTCCATTCTGTTGTCAAGTGCACTTTGACTAAAGGCTTCTTCCGCCTACCCGCTAGTGGCATGGAGCTCCTTCATAAACTCCCTCATGTTTATGACTACACAAAATCACTATGTGGGATTGTGTTAGCTCGTTCTGTTCACGACTACACAGGACCCTCTATGAGAAATGTGCTAGTTCGTTCTGTTTATGGAACTTCCAAACCATTCTGATGTGCCTATGTGTTCATAATATATTTGACAAGATTGATGCATACATGATTTGTACTATTGTGAATTTTTTGACAAATTGAGAATTTTGAGAAATAAGTGTTTGATGATATTTACATGTGGAATTACTACGGTTTTGAAAATGTTTGACGACAATGAGTTTTATAAATGGTTTTTGTTTGGTTCTCAATTATAAACCTGTTACCCACGAGCTTTAAGCTCAACCCCCATTTCCGTCCCATCTTCAGGTAATGAGGAAGAGATCGAGAGATCAAGAGTATAACGACATTACTTCAAAATTTTCATATTTTGGAGTTTAAGTTATTTTTGTAAATTACATGGCTTAGTCACATTTCAAGGATTCTTAGTTCATGTAACTTTTGTATTTTGAGTTTTGAGACATTGATGTATTATGGTTTGAAATGTCACTTCAGCTTGTAAAGAACGCTTATCTTTTGATGTTAATGAATTATGAATCATGTGTGGATGATGTTGAGAGAAATATGAATTTGTATATGGATAAGGTTGAGTTGAAATTAAGTATATTTGAGGAAGTTATCGATTTGAGATGATAAATCTGGAATACGAATTATTGTTGATTTTTTTAATATCTAGTATGTGTTATGGAAAAGGAATATAGAAAGGGTACAAGACTTTAAGCTTCATGATTTGATTGGTTTGCGCTCACCTTGGTATGACGAGCAATAATACGCATATGTATTATGGTTCAAGGGTTAGGTTCCGAAAATGGTGCCAACACCCCCTCCAATGTCGAGTGCTTTTATTATAAAGGCAAAGGATATTAGAAGAGAAATTGTCCTAAATACCTCGAGGAATTGAAGCGTGGAAAGATCCCATCTTCTTCTTTAGGTATATATATTATCAAGATTAACCTTGCTACCTCTATTTCTAATTGGGTGTTGGATACCACATCTTGTGCTCATATTTCTTCAAATATTTATGCATTAAAAGATAGGAGGTTGCTTGGAAAGGGCAAAGTGCATCTACGTATCAGAAATGGTGCAAGTGTTGTAACCATTGTTGTTGGTTGCATTAAGTTGCATTTGCCTAGTAGGCTTGTAATGGAACTTAAATATGTATATTTTGTTTTTTGTTCCATCTCTTGAAACATTATCTCCGTTTCTTGTTTGGACAATGATGGTTGCTCCTTTACTATCTCAAATGGATCTTATTCATTTTATAGAGATGGTCTATTTTATAGATCTTCTTGTGTTAAGAATGATCTATACTTGCTTAAGATGGATAAACAGGTCCTTAAGGTTAATAACAAAAGGCTTAAGACTTGTCATGAGGGTACTACTCTTATATGATATTGTCGCTTAGGTCATATAAATGAAAAGCGCATCAAGAAATTGCAAGAAGTGGGATTTCTTGGTTAATTCGATTTGGAATTGATTGAGACGTGCAATTCTTGTCTACTTGAAAAAATGACCAAGATGCCTTTACTAAGAAAGGTGATAGGGTAAGTGACTTATTGGGTCTAATACATAGTAATGTATGTGGACTGATGAGTACCAATGCCTGAGGTGCTTTTCAATACTTCATCACATTTACTAATGATTTCAATAGATATGGTTATGTCTATTTAATGAGATATAAGTCTGAATCTTTTGAAAAACTCAAAGAATTTAAGAATGAAGTTGAGAACCAACCCGACAAGAAGATTAAAGTCTTATGATGAAATCGTGGAAGTGAATACTTGAGTCATGAGTTTAGTGCTTATCTTAGAGAGTGGGATTGTCTCACAACTCACCCCTCTTCGAACGCCACAATGGAATGGTGTTTTCGAGAAGTAGAATCGAACTTTGTTAGACATGGTTCAATCTATGATGATTCAAACTGAACTTCCAATCTCGTTTTAAGGATATACGCTGACATGGTTCAATCTATGATGATTCAAACCAAACTTCCAATCTCGTTTTAAGGATATGCGCTTGAAACCGTTGCATTCACATTAAATAAGGTTCCATCAAAGTCTGTAGAAAGGACACCATATGAGATTTGGTTTGGCAAAGTGCTTAGCATGTTTTTTTCTAAAGATTTGAGGTTGCGAGGCATATTTCAAATGTCTGACAAGCTTTGCCCTAAATCGGACAAGTGCTTCTTTGTGGGGTATCCTAAGAAAACTAAAGTATACAACTTCTATCACAAGTCAAAGAATAAAATATTTATTGCTCTACCTGGTGTATTTTTGGAGAAAGAGTTTCTCGTAAGAGGAAATAGTGGGAGTAATGTTAGACTTGAAGAAATTAAGGAAACACTACAAGATAATAAAGTCAGTGGCAGCCATGTTGATTCGCCCCTAGATGCTTCTATTAGTAGGAGTCAAGTACAACCAACTCCATAAGTAGTTGTGGAAAGAGGCTCATAACCAACATCCAACTAAATCGACACAACTCGAAGTTAAAATTGAGCCACAAGGAGTTGTAAAGGAAAGTCAATTGGAAGTAGTCCTGCTGTCAAGGTCAACTAGGGTAGTTTGTGCACCTGAGAGGTATATGGGACTACACGAGGAGATGGTGTTGGACACCAAAGATCCATTGACTAATGAGGAAGTAATGGAAAGGGTAGACTCCGATGGATGGTTTGGAGCCACGAAATTCGAGATACAGTCCATATATGACAACCAGGTTTGGAACTTGGTTGATCTTCCTATTGGGAACTCATTGAAAACAATTGGGTTTTTAAAAGGAAGATAGACAGATGAAAATTTGACTACTTACAAAGCACAACTTGTTGCGAAAGGTTTAGACATATTTAAGGAGTTGGTTATGATGAGACCTTCTCGCTCGTGGCTATGTTTAAGTCAATTCAGATCCTTCTAGTAGTTGACTCTTTTCATGAGTATAAAATATGGCAAATGGATGTCAAAATCACTTTTCTAAATGGAGATTTAAAAGAGGATGTGTATATGACATGGTCAGAGGGTTTTGTGGATCCATAAGTTGCTAAAAGGTGTGCAAGCTTCAAAGATCCATTTATGGATTAAAGCAAGCATCGCGGGGTTAGAACAAGCACTTTGACAAAGAAATCAAAATTTTTGATTTTTTCAAGTGCGAGGAAGAACCTTGTGTGTACAAAAGGATTAGTGGGAATGCAATAGTTTTCTTGGTGTTGTATGTGGATGACATACTTCTCGTCGGAAATGACATTCCTTTGTTGGAGTTCATCATATCCTTATTAATGAAGGTATTCTCGACGAAGGGTTTAGGCGAGGTTGCCTATATCTTGGGCATTAAGATGTATAGAGATAGATCTAAGAGGCTTATTAGATTAAGCCAGAGTACATATATTGATAAAGTGTTAAAGAGGTTCAACATGCAGGATGCCAAGAAAGGTTTCTTGCCCATGTCACTTGGTATCCATCTCAGCAAGAACTAGTGTCCTTCGACACCTGGTGAGCTGGATGTGATAAGTAAAGTTCCACATGCTTCGACGATTGGCTCCATACACCATGATATGCACTGGCCCTGATGTATTGTACGCTCTGAGTATGACCAACAGATATCAGGCTACTCCAGACTTAGCGCATCGGACTGTGATAAAAAATGTGCTAAAGTACTTGAAAAGGTCTAAAGATATGTTTCTTGTTTATGGCGGGGATTCTAAGCTCATTGTAAGGGGTTACACCGATGCTAGTTTCCAGACCGACTGTGATAAAATGAGATCGCAATTAGGGTATGTTCATCCTCAACAGAGGAGCTGTAAGCTGGAAAAGTTTCAAACAAGAGACCACAGTTGATTCCACCACCGGGGCCAAATACATAGCCGCTTGCAAAGCGGATAAAGAGAGATGTTGGATCAAAAAGTTAATCTCTGAACTTGAAGTAGTTCCTAGTGCCACTGGACCAATTGAGCTCTATTGTGACAATGATGGGGTTATTGTTTAAGCGAAGGAACCTAGGTCACACCAAAGGTCCAAGCATGTTTTACGACGATATCACCTTATAAGAGAGATCGTAGAGAGGAGTGATGTAAAGGTTTGCAGAGTTGATTCGGTTGGGAACACAATCAACTTGTTGATAAAACCTCCTTCTTAAGCCAAACACGTGGTTCACACTGCATCAATGGGTATTTGATACGTTAGAGATTGACTTTAAGTGCATTTTTTCTTTATGCATAAAGATGAATTTTGTTTATGAGGCTACATTTGTTTAAAGCTTTTATATATAGAGATATATTTGTATTGGCTCTAGCTTAAGTGGGAGATTGTTAATGTTATGATCTAGAAGTCAATCATTAGATGGTTGTATTCTAACAGTTATATTCATGAATTGGATTTTTTATATCATTTTGTTCCATGAGTTTCGTTATTTATGGATTATTCAAGTTGAGGACTTGGATTGTAGAACTCTGTAATGGAAAATAATGATTACTCTGAAATGTCGCTAATCTTGGTAATTAACATGGAATATTAATTAACCATTAAAAGATTAGTGTGTGGATTAAATGATGGTGATGTTCTACAAACCATTCGATAAGGAGTTATTGGTTTAATCACACAGAAACATAATGGAGATTGTGGAATTCAGTAGACCTTAAATGAAACATTATTATGATTATGTTTATGTCATTAACGTTTCATACGTGTCTTGAATTCTATGGTATGAGATGTTTATTTTTTTACATGAGAAATATGTATTTGTTGGTATTGTCTAACGTTAACTGCAAGAGGTAGCTATGAAAATAATGCCACAGTATACGTGACTTGTATGGAGGATAAATGCTCATCAAGAATACTATTGCCCCTCGTATATGATATGAGCGATTATATCTATAGGGGAGGGGGGGCTTAATAAAGTAATATTGTATGCATGCAATATGATTAAGGAGTTAATCATATTTACAGTTTACTTTGAAGATCAATAAATAATAAATTGGCAAGAATGATATATTCCAATCTTGCATTTATTCAGAATATTTTGTGAGAACAGAATTTACATTGGCAATTATTGCTTCGAAATTGTGATTTGTATACAATACTTATCATCAATGGCATTTGAGTAATTATAATGTATTTTGCTAGATACCACTTATGATTTATATAATTAAAAGGAGTTTTAATTCTATTGTAAACATTACATCGATCCCAATGGGTCACATCAGAAAATATTTGATTAAAAAAAGAAAATTATTCTAGTATATCATATAGAGATATTAATATAACAATAAAATTAATTATAAGTGTTATAATTTTGGTCGTCATATGGAATTAGAATAAATGTTACTATATAACAAATTTAATCCTGGATAAATTTATTTGATATGTAATATAAATTTATTGCTTAACAAAATAATGCATATAATTATATGGTATAGTTATATGGTACTTGGGTCAAATGTTTAATTATTTTGAAGCATGAGATTAAATGGCAAAGGAGCAATTAAATGAAAATTTGCTTAGCCAACCTTGGTAAGGATGTGAGTTGTCCATAAAATGAGCATAAGGATGAGTTTAAAGCCTTATGACTATTTTAGCCTTACACTTTGTTTTTTGGCTTTATTTACACAAGGGCAAATGAGACAAATTAAGAGGCTTTATCAACCTTAATTTTGTCCAAAAGCAATATGATATTCTGTATTCTTCTTCTCTCCTCCTAGCTGCGTTTCTTTCCTCTATTTTTCCAGCTGTTGTATTTCTCTTTCTCTTCCTAGTTCCCCGTTATCCCTATCCCTCTCACAAGACCAAAATTAACTTTGCCATTTAACTCATGTGTTGAGCAATTAATCACGCATTATATAGTTTATTTTGGGGAATTTTGGGATCAAATTTAGGCCGTTAAAGTACCATCTAGCATTGGGAAATAATGGCTTTCTAATTAATCTTTGGTGAAAGCCTTCGAGTGCATCTCATTTGGTGCAAGGAGGCACAACCAAAAGTAAGGAGGTGGAGAGAGACAAGGTGGTGTTTGCTTTAACCTTACATCTCAAGTTCTCTTTTATTTGACTTGGAGACCAAATTCTAGGTATAATAATTTCCATGCTTTAATTTGTGCTATTTTGGTTTTTGAATTGGTTACAAGTCAAGATCATTGGCTTTTTGTTGTTTTAAATTTATTTTTAACCCATTTGAAGTATTCACATAACTAACGTAACCATCATATTAAACATATTTGAATTCTTTGGTGGAAAGAAAGGACTATTAATACTAGAAAACGGCTAGATGCTTTAATAAGTGGAAAGGTCTATTAGATGGATAACATATCTAAGTCATTAAGAGGGTTTATCAATTCTCCCCTTTAGTCTTATTGTGAAAACTTCAACATTTAGAAGAAAGCTGATAAGAACCTTTTATCATTACATAACTCCTTCATTCGAATTCTTTGCTTTAAAGTCTAGTTACTTTCGTTAGTACGTTCATTTTTAGTTCTTAAATACTTTTCAAGTTAAAATATCATATTTTTATATCTTAAGTCATAAAACTAATGCCTTTAAGCAATAAACTAAGGGGTTTACAATTTCTAGAAGTGGAGAATTAACAAGAAGAGATTAGGGAAAACACTATCAAGTTATTATTCCTCATGCTGGAACGATGACAAAATGTAAGGCTAAGGTCGATGTGGATATAGGTTGGTTACTCTTTAAAGGGATAAGGATTCGTCATTCCCTCATATATTATAATTCTGCACCTTCTTCTAATTAGGGGGCTTTTTTTTTAGGCCTAGTGTGTGTATTATATAATTTTTGAGTGTGGGATGAGGCTCCCATTTAGCACCTTATTGGCATAAAGTATTAAAAGAAATAGGTGTAAAAATATATCAACTCCATCCATCTTATCGGTGCCTCATTTCTTCCTTTTAAGTGGCATGTCATTTAAAATACATTAGTTGATTATATTTATTTAGGCCCATGCACAAAATCTGCACCTGACTGAATCTTCTCTTCTAAGCAGGTATAATTCAAACGTTAAGCCTAAAATGAGTCCCAACAAATCACCAAAGGTAATGCATGGTTAGAAGAACCATTTCTTATTATCTTTAGAGTATGATAGTAAGTAAGGCTTTAGTCAGGAATGAAGCAAAGTAAATGTAGGCTTTAACAAGAGATAGTGGTAAAATTCTCTTTTGGCCTCTTATAGACAGTTTTTACAAGATCCTAAGAATCCCCTTCCTCTTAAGGTGTTTCTGTTGGAGGAAGATCACTTGTTAGAAGTTGGCATCACCTATTAGTAGGTCTATAGATTTATTTACTATATATACTAAGTTTTAGGTGGATGGCTAATACTAACACTGTGTATATTTCATAGGGATAGATCTATGCAAACTTATGTTCGCCACTTACAATAAATAAGATGCCTCAAAGAAAATAAATAAGGTAACTCTATATACCAAAAATGGTACTCATATCAATCTTATTATTTGAGTAAAGTCAGAAAAGGAATAGACAGTGAAGGTGTAGCATCCTTTGTAGATATCTACCAAAGGAGCCAAGTTAACCAATTCTAAAAATACAGCCACCAAAGAGAAGGGCAAGGCCATCAGCCCTATGGCAGAACTAATTATCCCAAGGTGGGATGTTAAAGTGAATAACTTAAGTCTTCTAGAGGACTTTGGTCGAGGTATTAACGTGTTAAGGCCTACTCTTGTTGCAAAATAGGAAGGTTATAGAAAAGAACAACAACAAGAAATTGTGTCAACAACTTGAGATCAACCTTACCAATGTTTTCGTTGTTTTTTTTAGTTATAGACGTTTAAATTTTACGTAGAATTTTGAATCTTATAAGTTGCTTTTAAGAATTTTTGTAAATGGAAATCCTTACCAATAAGTCTAAATTAGAGCCAATTATGCTCTCCTAGACTCAAAGTGAGATGACTAATGAATATGAGAAGGTTATAATAAAGCTAAAATTGGCGCTCGAGGAATGAGATAAGGGTTTGCAAACTTTTGATGGTAAGATTTATATTCTGACTATACTGCAATAAATTAGATGTAGAAACTTATAATCAAAGATAATATTTCACTTGCATAATGTATAAGTTGGATGTGTTTTATATTTTATGGAAAGTTAGTCTTTTGAGACTTGGGTTTATGAAATCATGCCCACATCTTTCATCAGGGGTTTGAACAAGTGTTAAGAGCTTATCAAATTGAACCACCTAAACTTAGGGATTGATAACTTAAGTGTCAGTGATTTGCTTGCCCCTAAACCTAAGTTTTAATTCTGATCCTCAATTTTACCTTCTGCTTTGCCAACATTTTGAAGGATTTAGGCGAGGATCCTAAAGGTGAAAGGTTTAAGGGACATGTCCTCAGAACTTTAGGGCTCATCCTCTAATAGTTCTTTTGTGATGACTTCTCATTTGGAACAAAACATTTCCAGAGTACGCCCTCTTGAAATTATCTGGGGTATTGATGTCTAGGCATGTAATTCTCCCTCTAATATATTAGGGTGTGCAATGCTTTTATCTGCTTTCTCTCTAATATATATGTATTGAGTTTCAAGCCTAGTTACTAATACATGTTGTTTTGACTCAAATTATACACTTTTCTTTAGTTTTTTTTTTATTTATTTGGTAAAGGATTTCTTACCTTGGGTAATTATTTTTTCTCTTCTCAAAGCATTTATTCTTTAACATTTTGAACTAATTGGTAATATATGTTGATCTACAATTTACTAATCACATTTTTTGTTAACAAAGTTTTAGTTGTTGCTAAAGAATAGTAATTTAAAAAGGCATATATATGTGCTTGACATGTTTTACCTTGAGCAACATTGTTTAAAGTGCACCATCAAGTTAAAAAGTCTTAATTGGTGCATTAACGGAAAGGCATATATGTGTGTATATTCCATCTAATTAAATGTCTCCACGTGGCATGATTTGTAATCAACTTCATAAAATGAGGATGATTTCACAGAAAAGATTTAAATAACCACTTATAAGGTGAAACATGGTATTATAATTAATGTCATGAATCATCTTACTTCCCCTAGCATTCAGTTTGCTATGAATAAGATCCCCTAGTTTCTACATTCCCTTACTAATGTGCATTGGACTGCCGTTAAATGGATTCTCCATTATCTTTGTTCCACATCATCTCACGACATTTACTTTCTCAGATCATCCATACTTACATTACATGCCTATTGTGATGTTGATTAGGCTGGTTGCACTGATGATCTTTACTCTACTTCTGGATATTGCATCTATCTTGGACCACATTTGATATCTTGGAGTGCTAAGAAACAACTTATTGTTGCCAAATCCAATAATAAGGTTGTATATCAGAGCATTGCTCTCGCTACAACGAAACTTTGTTGGATCACCTCTTTTGCAAGAAATTGGTTTATCTAATGTTACACCTGCTTTCTGGTGTGATAATTTTGTTGCTACATTCCTTACTTCTGATCCGATCGCTCATTCTTGTAATAAGCACATTAAAATTGATATACATTTTGTTCGTGACTTGGTGGCTAACAAAGCACTCTTCTTTAGACACATCTCATTTGCTCTTCAAATTACTGATGTTATGACCAAGCTTTTATCCTCTTCAGCATTCTAACGTCTTCATCATAAGTTTGCGATTGCAAACCATTATGAGCTTGAGGGGGGCTGATAACATTTGATATACGTGCATCTCAACTATTCAAATCTTTGCAGATAAGATTAGATCTATTTAAATCAAATTATTAGTTGTACTATAATCGCTGTAAATCTCCTTCTAATTGTGTTTTTACTTGTATGTTAAGGCTTATGAGCCTTTCACAAAATCAATGAAAAATAATACACATTGCTCCACATTTATAAAATGTAGGCGGACAATGTAATATGGTAAAAATTAGGCAACTCTTGTTTTTTTTTTTGGCAATCATAAGGCTCGATGATTATTATGATGTATAGATACAAATGTCCAATTATCCATCAATATGAATTGTTGCACTTTACTTAAGGTCTTCACTCCTTAATTCCAATAGTTTATCATAATAATTTTTTTATGATTTCTAGTATAACTAAGGTAGTTTACTCTTTAAAGTTATATAAAAAGAAAAGCTTAAGAAGTATAAATTGATAGTCTTTTTCTCTTATAAAAATCTATTTAAATAAATTTATAAAAAAGATGAAATTATGATATAAGAATATAATAACATTTGATAAGTGTTTAGTTCTAAATTTTATTATTGACTTGATTGAGTGATAACTTGAAATTATACTTAGATAATAATAATAATAGTTCATCAGCGCGGTTAAGAAATGCTTAATCAACATTTCAAGAATCAATTAAATAATTTATAAAAGTCAGCCTTTAGAAACAAGTCTTTAAATACAGTAAAAATAGTAGTAAAACACCCATATGCTAAACCATATTGGTAAGCCATAGCCACCAAACAAAGAATATGGGAGTACAAATAGAAGACGCGCCCAACAAGAAAACATACTTACCTGGATGGGTCAACAGGTGATCAAAGAGACCTATGGCCTAAATTAGTGACTTCTATTGCACTATTGGGAGGGGTGCTATCTTAAGGTCTTCCCTGTGTGGAAGATACATCATAATTTGTGATAGAGGGGGCCTGCGTCCGCGCGGCCCCTGCTCAAATTTATGATTAATATTCTTGAGTTAGATGCTATTTGCGCTGTATACTGCAAAATTGTAATTGATTAATGGTCATGCTTTGGTTGTTATTATAGTCATCACCAGTTTTTCATTTGAAGTATTATAATACTTGAACACACAAAAGCATTGCTCTGGAACACCAGGTGGTGTGTACAGATCACGGAGTCGAGTTCTATGGTGGTGGTTTTTCCTGCATTCCACACTTTGTGGCTGTCTTTTTCCTTTGACTTGATCACCAAATTGTCATCTGCAGGCTCAGAATAGAATAGACAAATCCAAGATTGTATCATTGCTTGGAGTACTAGTATCCTATCAGGAACCATCAAAGCATAAAACTTGATACCCTTTTGTCTTCTCTTCTTTTAATAAAATGCAACATTCCTAGAGAAAATGGTGCCATAATAAGGCATAAATCAAGGAAAAAAATACGTCCAATGGTCACAAGTTTACACTCTTAAAAAACTTTCCCATTTACTAGTGGAACTTAAAGCCTTATTCGGTAGAAATCATTGGTATGAATCAAGATTGAGGTTTCATCTTCCAGCTCATACCACAGTGTAAAACACCTACAAGTGAAGCACTCCCAACATCAGGATAGCTTAATCTTTTATGACAATAACAGCTCAATCATCTGTCATGTTTTCTGCCTCTACCCTGATGGAATCAAATAGTCGAGAAGAAAGATAACGCTCTCCAGCACTGGGGAAAACGGCAGTTTCAAGTGCTTCTTGACTTGATACCTGAAGAGAAGAAACAACAACAAAATAGATAGCAGAAAACGTACTGACATAAACTTTCAGTAAACACTTCAGAAATGAAACAAAAGCAACAGATTAGTTGAAGTAAATGATATTAGAGGACATAAACTTTCAGGAAACTCTTCAGAAATGACACTTTCGTTAAATAAATGGCCTATCTTATTGTATTAACCAGGACACAAACCTCAGAAATTGATGTACCTTAATGTTAGGAATTTTCTCTTTCATGTACCTCCCGGCTCCAGTAACAGTACCTGCTGTTCCTATTCCAGACACTAGTACATCAACTTTTCCACCTCAGTCTTTCCAAATTTCTGGCCCAGTGGTTTCATAATGAATCTATTCAGATAAAAGTGGAAGATTTTGTTACTGTATTCCAATGATTGAACTTCAGATCAAGTTAATACAACGTAACAACAACGAAGTACCGCTTGATTGGCAAGGACGTTGCCAAATTGCCTAAGCATATAGCCTCTAGGTGTGTTCTTTAGTATCTCCTCAGACTTATCCATAGCACTCTGAAAGCCCTTTGATGGATCAGTGATGAACAGCTCTGCACCAAAAGCTCGCAGCACAATTCTCCTCTCAACAGTCACATGGGCTGTCATTATTAGGATCACTTTATAGCACCTTACAGCAGCAATGGACGCCATTCCAATGCCAGTATTACCACTGGTAGCTTCAATCAGTACAGTCTTCAACCAAATTTGATC
>JANZXV010000003.1:23747214-23788994 GCA_027576455.1 Erythroxylum roigii | reverse complement strand
ATTAGCTCCAAAAATTAATCCATCAAACCTCATAATTTATTTAAATCATGCTTAATTCATCAAGAAAAATTTCGGGGCCCAACAAGGGACTTGGGAGTGCTTGAAGCCACCACTTGAGACTTCCCTTTGTCACCTTTGCCCTTTTTCTTAACTTTACGCTTGTTTTTGCCTTTCTTTATCTTCTTTCCTCCCTCCAGAACTACCAAAACATGAGAAACTCCTTTCTTCATTTCCTGCTCAACAGTCTTAAGCATCCCATAGAGTTCCTTCAAACTCTTCTCCATCATATGCATATGGTAGTTCATGATGAACGACGAATAGCATGGTGACAAAGAGTTGAGGACAACGTCAGTGGACAACCCTGGGTCCAACGGGAGAGCTAGCCTATCCAACTGCTCCACAAGGCTCATTACATTGAGCATGTGAGTGCTAATAAAGGTACCCTCTAACATTTGAACAACTAGAAGAGACTTGGTCACGTTATACCTCTCAACACAGGCTTGCTCAAGAAACATTTTCTTGGGCTGCTCCATGATGTGGTACGACGCGTTCAGCTCGAATCGCTTTTGCAATTCTGGTGGCATCGTCACTACCATGAGGCATTGTACATCAACCTCATCATATGAGTGCTTGTTGTACACGTCGACCAATTCCTTAGTGGCTCCTTCAAAGGGTGGTTCGAGAAGGGGAGCATTTAAGACATATTCCTTTCACTCATGGCTGAGAACAATTCTCAGGTTTCAGTGCCAACCTATAAAATTTGAACCGTTGGGGTTCAATTTGTCCTTGTCCAATATAGAACGCAAAGAGAGAGATTGATTCAATATAATCTACAACATTTAAAACAAATTTGAGTTAAGTTCACGTAAATGTTTTATTTCCAAAATAAAACTTCCACTATAACTTTTAAACTTAGTCCCTTTTATAGTAGGTTCAAGATCCTTATCTTTACTAAGAACAAGTTAGCAGCGGCATAAAACTTGAACTTAGCTATTTTAGGTAAGCAACTCTTTGTTAATCATAGTGTATATAACTCTTGGATTGTTAACATCTAATGTTAACAAGAACCTTTCCCCAAGATCTAAAATTATTTTGGTTCCTTTGTTAAGTGAACCTCGCTCTATTTAGTTTGACATGTCTGATATACACCACGACTTCTAAAGGTAGAAAGTGTCTTGTCATCTAATGATCGATAATTTAACGCGGATAGAGCAGGGAGGGAAAACAACTTAATACTATATGGGATGCTGCTTTAGAAAATTTTAGGGATCAAATTGTCACATAATCTATCAATCATATTAATTGCAATTTCGAATTATTCCATATAACTCAAGAAATTGTTAATCCTTAAGTTAAGAGTTTATATATGGAAATCATGTTAATATTACACCTCTAGTTATCTTACCCATGGTGGTCGTGTTAACATACATCTATACCTAGCCTATGAAATTCATAGCATCACAAATGATACTAGACATATGTTACGAGTTTTGTATGGTCTTTGTGGAGACTTTTCCCACGTCTTGTTGTTTTCTTCACCATCTTTATGGTCGAATCAAAACATCAAATTTAAATGACCATTCCAAAGTAGAACTATTCTAAAAGGAAATTAAAATTACATTTTTTAAATCCCCAATCCAAATATAATAGGTCTGCATTCTGCAAGCCTCAAAATAATGAATTACATCAAAAGCAAGTTAACATTCTTGCTTAATTAATTAATCTAATTAATTAACTTTAATGGACAACATTAACTTTAATGGACAACAAAGGCCACTTTTCATTCATTCACAAAGAAGCAATACAATACAAGGCATTGACATTTTGGCCATACAAAACTAGCTTTCATCCCTATAAAAACAAGTTAGTGCCAAAACAAAAGCAACATTTGCATTTTCCGATATGAACAATTCATTCACCATTAATAAATAAATCAACTACAAATTTGTAGCCCAAAAAAATACACGATAAAATATATATTCCATTGGATGTCAAAAAAAATTCTAAAATTTAAACATGTCAATTTCTCACAAAAATTCCATGTAATAAAAGTTAGAAGCACATTTTGTCAATTAAGGCCATTAATAAATCCGAAAATAAAATATATATTGGAAAGACTTATAAAAATGAATCTATCACATAGACTTAACCTTTGTAACCTAAATAACAATCCTATTAACTTGGTTTAGGAATATCGCAAAACAATTGGATGAAAAACGAGCACCCAAGTGCAAACCGATGTTGTAAAAATTTCAGCTTTTTTAATCCTTGATATTGCTTGCTAGCAATTAATATAACAATTAAATTAATTATTCCTAGGTCTTAAAACACAACCCAATCAATGTTTAAAACCCATAACAGCACCCAATCAGTTATAGGAAAAAAGGTTTAAATCAGATTTATTAATGCACAAAATAACTAAACTATAAGACAAGCAATCAATTAACCAACTTATCATGTAATAACTTTGTACTAATTTAGTCAAAATTGGTCACACAACAGAGCCTAAGCTTTGCTACCACTGTCGGTTATATGAAGACTTTAAGTGAGATAAAAATTTGAAACAATAAGAAGCCAACGATCATGTCTTGCAACCAATTCAAAAACCAAAATAGCACAAATTAAGCATAGAAATCATTATACCTAGAATTTAGTCTCCAAACCAAATAGAAGGGAACTTGAGATGTAAGGTTGAAGCAAACACCACCTTGTCTCTCTCCACCTCCTCGCTTTCAATTATGCCTCCTTATACCAAATGAGATGCACTCCAAGGTTTTCACCGAAGATTAATTAGAAAGCCATTATTTCCTAATGCTAGATGGTACTTTAATGGCCTAACTTTGATCCCAAAATTCCCCAAAATAAACTATGTAATGGTTGATTGATTGCTCAACACATGAGTTAAATGGAAAAGTTAATTTTGGCCTTATGAGAGGGATAGAGATAATCGGTAACTAGGAAGAGATAGAGAAAAAACAACAGTTAGAAAAATAGAGGAAAGAAACGGCAGCTGGGAGCAGAAAAGAAGATGATTGAATATCATATTGGTTTTGGACAAAATAAGGGTTGATAAAGCCTCTTAATTTGTCTCATTTGCCCTTGTGTAAATAAAGCTAAGAAACAAAGTGTAAGGCTAAAATAGTCGTGAGGCTTTAAACTCATCCTTATGCTCATTTCATGGACAACTCACGTCCTTACCAAGGTTGGCCATGCAATTTTCATTTAATTGCCACTTTGCCATTTAATTTCACGCTTCAAAATAATTAAACATTTGACCCAATTGCCATATAACTATACCATATAAGTATATGTATTATTTTGCTAAGCAATAAATTTATATGACATGTCATACATATCAAATGAATTTATTTATGATTAAATTTGTTACCTAATAACATTTATTCTATACCATATGACGAACAAAATATTTATAACACTTATAGTTAATTTTATCGTCATATTCATATCTCCATGTGATATACTAGAATAATTTCTTTTTTCTAATCAAATCTTTTCTGGTGTGACCCATTGGGATCTATGTTATGTTGACAGTAGAATTAAAACTCCTCTTAATTCTATAAATCATAAGCGGTATATAGCAAAATACATTATAATTACTCAAACGACATAGATGATAAGTATCGTACACAAATCAAGATCCCGAATCAATAATTGCCCATGTTAATTCTCTTATCACATAATATCCCGAATAAATGCAAGATTGGAATATGTCATTCTTGCCAATTTATTATGTCTTGATCTCTAAAGTAAATCGTAAATATGATTAACTCCTAAATCATATTACATGCATACAATATTACTTTATCAAGGGCCTATAGATATTATCGCTCATATCATATACAAGGGACAAGAAAATTCTTGATGAGCATTTATCTTCTATACAAGTCATGCATATTGTAGCATTATCTATATAGCTACTTGTTAAGGTTAGCATTAGACAATACCAACAAATACATATTTCTCATGTAAGAAAATGAACATCTCATACCATAGAATTCAAAATACATATGAAACATTAATGACATAAACATAATCCTTATAATGTTTCATTTAAGGTCTGTCGAATACCATAACCTCCACTATGTATCTGTGTGATTAAACCGATAACTCCTTATCGAATGGTTTGCAGAACATCACCATCATTTAATCCACACACTAATCTTTTAGTGGTCAATTATTATTCCAAGTTAATTACCAAGATTAGAGACATTTCAGAGTAATCATTATTTTTCATTACAAAGTTCTACAATCCAAGTCCTTAACTTGAATAATCCATAAATAATGAGAACTCTTGGAACAAAATGATATAAACCATCCAATTCATGAAAATAACTATTAGAATACAACCATCCAATGATTGACTTCTAGATCACAACACTACAAGTTGGTGAAAAGTTGTCATAAATTAAAAAGATTGACTAATCATAATACACGTCTCTAGCTAGAAATCTTTTAAAAATTTTGGTCACTTGCAAAGTTCCATTAATATGGTTAATAGATGAAAATTGGTAGGAATTAATATGTAATAAGATTAAGCCCATTCCCCAAAGTCAAAGGGCCCATACTTTAGGTCTTTTGACAACTTGTAACTGGTATTTGAAAAGCCCACACCTTGATCTTTTGACAATACAATACACATTGGGTCTTCTCTAATATGTGTTACCTACTTTATCTTTTGGGATACGACTCCTCCCTTGTTAGATCCTTGTCACTTAGTCTCCCGTACTTAAAGCTTGTTAAGTGACCATTTCACCACAATAGCTTAAGCTGTTATATGAGGTCAACTTAATTGGTTTTATATATTCACTAACACACCCCCTCAAGTGAAAGCCCTTTTGGCTTAAAACTTGCACAGGCTCATTCTATCTTGTGCTGAATAATAGGTGGGTGATAGGAATTGAACTCACGACTACTTGGTCACAAAGGCTCTGATACTGTGTTAAGTGATCGTTTCACCACAATAGCTTAAGCTGTTGTGTGAGACCAACTTAATTGATTTTATATATTTACTAACAAAGCTGGACATATGTAGGAGTGGTTCTAAGTTCCCAATCGTCTATAATCCTATGTAAGGAAGGTGAAGTTGAAAAGAAAGGTAACCAAGAAAAGATATAACTGTACTCTAAAATCTCTCAAGAAAATGAGAAGCTAACTTAAGAATCAGAGTAAGTAATTAAAACTTCCTCTAACATTGTCTTATAGGAACATGCCTGCATATATACATATATATGTAAGTTTTGTAGGCTAGTCGGAATAAGCTAATTCTAATTTAAAAGGAAATCTTATGCTCAAATTTTACATAAAAGGATAAGTAGATCTATAGAGTTAAAGTTGACGAACACAACATTATAGACCACGAATATGTTCACAGTATCTTGCACAAATTATACCTATATTATCATACTCAATCATAATCTAGATTACTCATAATACACCAAAATTGTTAGAGATTTTAAGTTGTTGACAATTTATTTAATTATAATCCAACAACCATACTTTTTAACGACATATATACAATCTCAACTTCTAATTAAGATTTAAACAACTAATGACATCATAATGATCATATAATATTAAACATAAATCTTGGTGAAAATTATTAGACTCTTATATAAAATATAAAATTAATGCAATGACAAGTACAAAACTATGACTAGATATATGTTAAAAGAGCTCAAAATTTCTCCCTTGTTTCATAATTCCTTCCAATCTTTCAATAACTCATCAATACCTATTAAAATCTTATGCTTCCTCTTAATCAACCTTCTAAATAACAATTTTTCTATGAATGTATCTTCTTTTTTAGTTATAACTAATGATGCTCCATAATTTAGATATAACAAGCTATCTAAAATAAGAAAAATGGTTTGTGGATGGTCATAAATCACGAGCTATCTAGTCGTTCGCTTAAAGTAAATAAAGACATGATTAATCTTTACGAAGTTACTTTTGGTTTAGAATGTATGACAATTACTCTCTATATACGTAGTTGTCTTTTGATTAATTGTCTACCTATTTTGTTTTTTCTTACATGGTTAATTGCTAAGCTTTGTTTAGCCACCTTATTAAGAAGTTAAGAAGTTAGCCTTCTCTTATCATTTGTAACATTTTCTCTTTATTTTTTATTGATATCATCTTAATTTAATTTTTATAAAAGTTATGTTTAATACTCAGTTAGCCATAATATCAAGTTATATACCCTACTTCTCATTTCCTTTTCTTTCCAACTCAATTACTAAACATCAAAATATAATTACACTCTCCGAATTCTCTCACCTGGCATCATAATATTTCATAATGCTAAACACATTCAATTCACCCCTTTTAAATAAAACTCAAACTTAGTTACCATTACACCCGTTATACACATCTCACTTTCATTTATAAACATCACAAGCATATATAAAAATAAAATATCATAAAATTCATTAATATTATTAAATATATATATAGATAAAAATACAATAATTAGATCAATCTTTTTAAGAATTGCATTCATTTTTAGTTCACTTAATTCCTCAAAATGTAGTTCAATAGCTCTATTAGCTCAAGATTCATATTTAACGATTTTGATGATAACTTTATGATATTTCAAAATTCAAATTGAATTTATTTCCTTAAATATAAACAACGGTATAATTCTTAAAAGGAAATAAAATTATGGAATAATTGCTTTCCTTCTTACAAGAATCTTCTTTATGAACTTACCTTATTAAAAAATGATTTATCCAAAAAGAACCTACTTATTATGAAGGTCATATATTAGCCGCGTGATTATTGAAAGATTTTTGACAAAGATGATGTTGAAGTTATTCGAAATTAAATCCATCTAGTTGACTAAGGATTCAAGTAAAGTAACGGTTAGTTGAAAGAAAAGCCTACTTAAGGAAGTGAAACAGCTTTTGCGAATAGAGATCACACTTTCAAAATGCAACTATAGCATAAATTCTTTTGAAAGTGATATCATTGTAAAAACTCTTGTGCTTTCGAAAGTAAAAATATTTCAGTGTAGCTTTTATCGAGCAAACTTCATTTTCTATTGAGAGCTTGTAGAAGCTAGCTAAATACTACTAGTTTGGAAGGTTAGAGAACCTTGAAAAATATTAACTTGTGAGCTTGGAGAGGCTCGTCAAATTACTACTTATTTTTATAGTGAAATACTGAAGTTGGATACTTGGAGACTGGACGTAGGCTAGGGTTGTAAGCTGAACCAGTATGAATCGACCGCGTCCTTCGCTCTCTTCTCTTAACTTTTATATTTTCGCATTATATTGTGTGTGTATTCATTTCAGCAAGAGACTCGTTCACTGTTATAGTAGACTTCATCTGTTTTCAAATTACTAAAGGTTCCTTTCATTTTAACAGGTGCCTTTTGTTTTAAATTGTTTTTAATAGGACTTTTTGTTTAGCAAGTTCTATGGTTTAAAAGGTTTTATTGTTTAACATACTCCTTTTATTTAAATAGGATCCTATCGCACAATAGGCTCCTACTGTATTAATTATAGACATGCTCCTATCATTTCCTTTTGAATTGAAATAACTTGCAAAATTTTTTTATACACATAATTAACCCCCCTTGCATGTGTTTGCTTTATCATTTAGTATCAAAGCGAGGTTTCACATTTATTGTGTTTTATAGCACGTGATAGATTATAGCAAATACCTTGAGAAGTCTTAAAGGACAATTCATCTCAAAATCTCCTTACTTTAATGGAAACAACTACTCATACTGGAAAGAGAGAATGACCATATATCTCCAATATGTGGATATCAATATGTGGCAAGCAATTAAAGTTGGTGCTACAATTCCCACTTCTGATAACATAGAAGTATGGACTGATTCTGATAGGAAAAATACACAACTAAAAACTAAGGCAAAACATCACCTAATATTTGCATTGTCTCCAGAAGGATATGAAAAGATATCATATTGCTCCATAGCAAAAGAAATGTGAGACAAACTTTAAGTTACCTTTGAAGGGATGAATGAGGTAAAGCAACTAACGATCCATTAAATCGAGGATCTAGATACCATTTCACTTGACTGGCAACGAGGAAATCTGATGATCCATTAAACTGAGCTTAGGCGAGATGAAGGATCTTCCTACATAAAAGGAATGGCACTAAAAGCAACTAACGATCAAACGGTGATGAAAGCAACACTGAGTTACAGATAGATTGAGACGATGAATTCAACTTCATGGTTATAAAATACGTATACTTCTACAAAAAGAAGTTAACAAAGAAAAGAAAAGAAAACAAGAAGGTTGGAAACAACAGGCCCCTATCAAATCATATGCTACCACTGCAAGAAGCCTAAGCACACTAAACTTGAATGTCTTCTCCTTCAAAAGGATAAAACAGAGAACATGAAACCTAGAAAGCAAGCTATGATTGCAATTTAGTTTGACAAGGATTTTGAAAGCTTTGAAGAAGATGAACATGAGGAAGTTAACAATGTCTACTTTATGGCTGAATCAGGAGACAATTAGGTATACCATTCTGACTTTGATATTGAAGTTGATGAATTGAAAAATGCATATCATGAATTGCGTGATTATTATAAAAGGTTGACAGTGAAATATTTCAAAGAAGTTGAGAAGTACAAGAGCAATGATGCATCTCTAGATTAAACCATTGGAATCAATAAATGAGATCTGGCGACCAAGAATATGTCTCTTAAAGTTGAGTATAAGAAAAAGATCTCTAAAAAGGAAGTACTGGAAGAAAGAATAGCCAAGTTGGAAAATATGTTGCTAAAAAATGATTATAAAAAGGTAAAACAGTTAGAAGATAAAGTCACTGCCTTAGAACTTGAAAAGGAGAAAAGTGTTAGAAAGATTTTATCTTTAGAGAAAGATCTCGAAAATTTCATTGATGGAAAAAAGAATCTTTATGCATTGCTTGGTAGCGGTAAATACATTTTTGGTAAGGCCAGAATAAGATACAATGAAAATAACAATATCAAGCCATACAAAAACTTTTTTATTAAATCCAGTAGCAGCTATAGCCAAAACAGCAAAAACCTGTTAACTGACAAAAATCATAAAAACTATCGATCATATGTTTTGTGCAAATACTGTGATAAACATGGTCACGTTAGTGATTCTTGTAATTTTCATAAAAAGAAATTATCTTAGATATATGTTTGGAGACCAAAAGGTCAAAATACTAACTTAGAAGGAACCAAAAAAATTTGAGTACGTAAAATGAGATAATATTTTTTATAGATATGCTTTAAAATAGAGACAAGAAAAAATCAATGAATAGTTGATAGTGGCTGTTCGAGACATATGATAGGTGAAATATCGCACTTCAACTATATTGAAAGGAAAGACAGAGGTAATGTTGTCTTTGCAGGCAAAAATAAAGCAAAGGTCATTGGGGTTAGTAGAATTGGTAATTCTAACTCTACCTCCATTGATAACGTTCTCTTTGTTGATGGTTTGAAACATAATCTGTTGAGTGTGAGTCAGCTATGTGACAAAGGTTACGAGTCATTTTATATGCATCTCATTGTGAAATTGTCGATATTCATAATGATAATATTGTGTTTGTTGGTCCTAGAAATTAGAATAAATATTGTGCTCAACTAGAAGACATGTCCTCATAAAATGTTAAGTGTTTTGTCTCTCTAGAAAAGGATTCATTTCTCTAGCATAGGAGATTTAGACATGCCTGCATGAGCATTCTATCAAAATTGTCCAAAAACGAGTTAGTAAGAGGACTATTGACCCTAAAGTTTGAAAGTAATCAGGTTTGTAAGGCTTGTTTAAAAGGCAAACAAGTCAGAAGTAGCTTTCCTCCTAAAAATATTGTGTTTACTAGCCAACCACTTGACTTTGTGCAGATGGATCTATTTTGTCCCACTAGAACTTAAAGTTTTGGTGGTAGACATTACGATTTTATTCTAGTAGATGATTATTCCAGATTTACATAAGTTTACTTTCCATCAAATAAGGATGATGCTTTTGACGTTTTTGAGAAGTTTTGCAGAAAATTTCAGATAGAAAAAGGGTACTGCATTACTTCAATTCAAAGCGATCATGGAAGAGAATTTGATAACATAAAGTTTGAAGAGTTTTGTGACAACAATGGTATAACTCATAACTTCTCATGTCCAAAGACGCCTAAGTAAAATGGAGTTGTAGAAAGAAAGAACATAACTTTGGTTAATATGGACAGGACCATGTTGAGTGAAAGTGGACTACCTTATGGATATTGAACAGAAACAGTATCCACGTGACCCATTCTGAAAAATACTCTCTATAAGTTGTGGAAATGAGGAAAACTAGATGTTGCTTACTTTCGAGCGTTTGGTTGTAAGTGTTTCGTTCTAAATAATAGAAAAGACAAATTTGAAAATTCGATGCAAGATCGATGAAGCCATCTTTTTAGGATACAGTAGTACGAATAAGAGATTCAAAGTCAATAATAAAAGAACATGGAAAATAGAAGAATCAATATATGTGGTATTAGATGAAGCACTATCGTCGATAATATCAGTTGATTCAGATGATGAAGATCACCCCCTGGTTCCTAAAAATATATCAGAGACTCTAGCTACAACACCTTTGGAATCACAAGATCAAAAAGGGCCCTCTGAAGCTAGAACAGAGCAGGCTCCTTCCTCTCAGCAAGAGCCCATGTAAAGAAATCACCTAGAGAATGGATAGGTCTTAATACACACCAATACATTTTGGGAGATCCCTCTAAAAGTCTAAAAACAAGATCATCATTCAAGAACAACTTCTCATCTCACAAATAGAACGAAAAACAGTTAAAGAGGCCCTTACTGACGAAAACTAGGTTTTAGCCCTAAAAGAAGAATTGAATCAATTTGACAAAACAAAGTCTGGAATCTAGTACTTCGTCCTTAAAACAAGTCAATCATTAGGACTCGATGGGTTTTTTGAAACAAACTTGACGAAAAAGATAAGGTGGAAAGAAACAAAGCTAGACTTGTAGCTCAAGGTTACAGTCAATATAAAGGTATTGATTTTGATAAAACTTATGCTTCTATTGCTAGATTGGAATCAATTAGAATCTAACTTGCCTTGCATGCTATAGAAATTTCAAGTTGTTCCAAATGGATGTTAAAAGTGCATTCTTAAATGGTTACATTAACGAAGAACTGTTTGTTAAGCAACCCCTAGGTTTTAAAGAAGAAAACCATCCAGATTACGTGATGAAGTTAACTAAAGTTTTGTATGGTTTAAAGCAGGCTCCTTGAGCATGGTATGAGAGGTTAAGTAACTTTCTGCTTAGGAATAACTTTGAAAGAGGAAAGGTCAATAAGGCCTTATTTATTAAGAGAAAGGAGAATGATTTACTCTTAATGCAAATATATGTTGATGACATAATATTTGGTGCGACGAATCCATCCTTTTGTGAAGAATTCTCAGCATTAATGCAGAGGGAGTTTGAAATGAGCATGATGGGAGAATTATAATTCTTTCTCGAATTACAAATCAAACAAACAGAAAAAGAAATCTTCATTATCCAAGGAAAATACACAAAGGAACTCACTAAGAAATATTACTTTGAGAATGCCAAATCGATGGGTACTTCCGTATACATAAGAACTAAACTTAATAAAGACAAAACAGGAAAAGCTAAGAATGAGACAAAGTATAGAGGAATGATTAAATGACTACTATATATTACAAGTTCAAGACCAGACATTACGTTTAGTGTTTGTCATTGTGCACACTTTCAATCAAATCCAAAAGAAAGCCACCTTCAAGCAGTGAAAAGAATCTTTTGATATCTCCACGGAGCTATGGATTTTGGACTATGGTATCGAAAAACTGATTCATTTGATATAGTGGGATATAGTGATGCAGATTATGCAGGTGATAAAGTCGATAAAAAAGACACAAGCAATCACTGCTAATTTCTTGGAGGATGTCTAATATCTTGGTCCTATAAGAAGCAAAATTGCATAACACTTTCGACAACTGAAGCTGAATACATAGTAGCTGCCAGCTGTTGTGCTCAAATCTTATAGATGAAGCATCAACTATATGATTTTTATCTAAACTTTTCTCATATTCCTATATTATATGATAACATTAGTGCCATTAATCTTTCTAAAAATCATGTGCATCATTTAAGGACTAAACGTATAGAAGTTAAACATTCTTTTCTTAGAGATCATGTTTTAGAAAGAGCCATTGATATTTTGTATGCTAATACTGAAAATCAAGTAGTTGACATTTTCACCGAGCCACTTTTTGAAAATAGATTTTTCATTTTAAGAAAGAGCTTGATCAATGCAAACTCTCTGATATTATTTCTGCATCAATTCTCTCTTCTACATGTTATTGCATTTCGCAGGCTCCTTCTGTTGTGTTTCCTTAGAAACTCTCTCTTAGTCTAGTAGGCTTCTTTTAATTTTAAAAGGGTCCTCTCGCTTTAACAAAGTAGGGTACACATGTCTTAAAAGGAAATGATTCATGGCATCATTTCAGCTTTTAAAAACGTGAGCGTAACTCTGACAAGCAGCTGTATGGTATTGACAAAAGATACACAGACGATCACACTTTCGGTATTAGCGTTTGACTGTTCATCTTCACGCGAGATCAACGCTTAAGAATCGCTTAAATATACAAAAAATAGATCTCTCTCCTCTACTCATCATTTGTTTCTCAAAAGCGCCACTTATTCGTTCTCCATTCAAACTTTCTGCATCTTCTCAACTTTCTCTTTCCAACAATCTACAATGGCATGAACCAAATCAAAAGGAGAAAAGAAAACTCCAACTTCTATTGATAGTTATGGCGAATCTCATGTTACTGAACCCATCTCCTCTAAGCAACAAGTATCAGAAGTACACTGGGTTATAAATGTTGATGATTCAAATAAAAACATTCTCGATTGATTAGACGACCACGAACCAGAGGAAATCTTGCAAAGTAAGTTGAGAAAATATCTAAATAAAAAGATACCACAGATACTGAAAAGGAAGAGGAAGAAGAATCTAGAAAAAGAAAAAAAGGGAGAGATAAAGAAAGGAAAAACGCCTGTGACTGAAAAAACTATTAAGAACCCTATAGGTAGAAATGAGTTGTTTCATGAAAAAATGCTTCCTAAAGAAAACATAACAAAGAAAATAAAGATAACTGCTTAAAAGGGAGAAAAAAAGTTAATACCACAAAAAATGTTTCAATCAGTGGAAGCGGAAATCTGCTATAAAACGCAGTACAAGAAAAGAATGGTAGTTGCTGAGAAAATCTTGCCTCCTATGATGTTTGATAACATAGGTATACTTATCTCTCTTTACTTTGTTGCAATTGGTTGGAAAAACTTCCTAAAATTAGATGAAACAATGTGTGATGAGCTAGTTAGGGCATTCTACACACACATGAGAAAGTAAGTAATTGATGGAAAGTTAGTTATAGTCTCAAAGGTGTGTGAAAATGAAATTCTAATTTCTAAAGAAATTTTAGGAGATATACTGGACATAACTTCTATAGGTAGAACTGATTTTTCTTGTCATAAATGGGATGCTAACAATCTGGATTTGGGAGAAGTTGTTAAATCTATCTGCCCTAAGCTGAAAATACCCAAGATGGGAGACCTTGGAGCAGGCAATTTGACTTACTATCACGTTGTCTTGCATCGTTATCAGCTACTTCTATTTTCTCCAAAAGTAGTTCTGTTAAAAGATGCAGTTTGCTAGACACTTATGAAGTGTATAATTTGCTGAAAGGAAACAAAATGAATTTCCCTATAATGATCTTAAGGTTTATGGTAGATAAAGGGAATCATAAGAATACAACTGGCTGTTTACCGTATGGGATGTTACTCACCAAGATTTTCCACCATTATGGAGTACCTTTTGTAAGCTTGAGTTGGTGTAAACTGGCTAAGTTTTCATCTTTTTATTCCATACCAATTTGGTATGAATTGCAAAAATAATGTTTGAGAGGAAAAGAAATATGAAAGAGAAGTAAAAATCCTAGGTCCTGCTCAAGATCAACGAGCTAATATTCCACCTTAGGATGAAAATAATGTAAGTATCTAACAACTGCTAAAGACATTCAAAACAATCAAGAAAAAATGTAAGAATATATAGACAGTATGCAAAATTAGCTTCTTAATATGTAGATCCTGTTCAGAAAAATCTCTGAATCCCTCTATTAATTATGTTGTTTTTCTATGGCTCATTCGTACTTGTGATATTATCTTGCATATCAATATATTATTTCACTTCCTCCTCATTTCTTTTTTTGTTTTGTTTTTGATAATGACAAAGGGGGAGAGCTTATGTGGACATATTGTTTTGCATATTTATGATATGATTTCTGGATGCTACCTTGATTATATCTGTGATTGATTCTGGTGTGAAAATCTGTGATACATAATTAATAAGCTCCTGTTTTAAGAGACAGGCTCCTTCTAATTATGTCTGAACTCATAAAAGTCTCAGGAATTTTTCGAAATCATCCATTATCTTTTTAAAATTTGAAAACTATATCTATTATTGCTTGTCATCATAAAAAAGGAGGAAATTGTTAGCTCAATTTTGATGACAATCTTATAATATTTTAAAATTCAAATTAGATTTATTTCTTTATATATAAACAATGGTATAATTCTTAAAAGGAAATAAAATCATGGAATAATTGCTTTTCTTCTTGCAAGAACCTTCTTTATGAACTTACCTTATTAAAAAATGATTTATCTGAAAAGATCCTACTTATTATGAAGGTCATATATTAGCCGCGTGATTACTGGGAGATTTTTTACAAAGATGAGATCAAAGTTATTCGGAATTAAATCCATCAAGTTGACTAAGAATGCAAGTGATGTAACGACTAGTTGAAAGCATACATTTATAACATAAATTCTTTTGAAAATGATATCATTGTAAAATCTCTTGTGCTTTAGAAAATGAAAATATTTTGAGAGAGATCAGTGTGGCTCATATCGAGCAAACTTCATTTTTGGTTAAGGGTTTGTGGAGGTTGGCTAAATACTACTAGTTTGGAAGGTTAGAGAATCTTGAAAAATATTAACTTATGAACTTAGAGAGGCTCGTTAAATTACTACTTGTTTTTATAGCGAAATACTTAAGTTGGATACTTAGCGATTGGATGTAAGCTTGGGTTGTAAGTCGAACTAATCATTTTCTCTCTTTTCTTAAATTTTACATTTCCGCATTATAATGCGTGCATGTGTTCATTTCAGCAAGATGCTCCATCACTGTTATAGTAGGCTTCTTCTGTTTTCAACTTGCTAAAGATTCCTTTAATTTTAATAAGCGCCTTCTATTTTAAATTATTTTTAATAAGATTTTTCGTTTAGCAAACTCCTGTTGTTTAAAAGATTTTATTGTTTAATAGACTCCTTTCGTTTAAATAAAATCCTATCGTACAATATGCTCCTACTGTATTAATTATAAACAGGCTCCTGTAATTTTCTTTTAAATCGAAATAACTTGCAAAAAATATTTATAGATACAATTCACCCGCCTTACGAATGTTTGCTTTATCAAGGTCTACATTGCAAAAATTGTGAACTTGCAAAATTATGTTATGTAGATTTATAAAAACAACTCGGACAATTTTTTTGTAATCTAGACGTTATACTCGAGTTAAGCCTTTGTAGCAACATAGCTGAGGCCCACGCTGAAAGAAAGATGTAGCGAAATAGTTCAGCGATCCAGCCTCGAAGCCCAGAATCCCCTCACACGTGGAACTAAGCAACGGATCTGTGATTGTGGAAGACGACCAATACTCTCTGAAAGCTCTCTTTCTCCCTTCCTCTCAAGTCTCAAGGCCACGATCTCTGGCTTTTCACCCAAATTTAGCATTCGATCTTGCTTTTTCATCGTATTTCTCGAGAACTGTCTCTACTTAGCCGGCTCGAGATATTTGTCGACCCCGCCGAGCCATGGCTTTCATGGCGGTCTTGGAGTCCGATCTCCGAGCTCTATCCGCCGAGGCTCGCCGTCGCCACCCTGCCGTCAAGGACGCCGCTGAGCATGCCATCTTAAAGGTTAATATTCGTATTCTTTTAAGTAACCATACGTTTACTCATAGCGCGCATATTGTCTTATGCATTTCTATTTGTATAATGTAGGTAGTAAATCTGTTTTAGTTACACAGTAAATGGTTACAACTTGGAGATGAGGGATTTCGATTGTTATACTGAAGTGTACTTACGAGGCTTACTTTTGTTTGATCGAACCGTTTGGTTTATTTTTAGACTGTAGGAAGTTTCCAGCTGATTTCTTATCAGGAGTTAAGGTTTTGGAACAAAACTCACCGAAGAAGTAGTAAAATTGCTATCTTTGTGAGCTGGAGCTAGTTCAGAAGTATGCATACGGTTTAAAATAATTTTTAAAATTTCTTCTCTAATACTTATGTGGTCTCATAAGTATCCCGTAGATTTTAAGATGTAGATGATTACTAGGAACCACAACTCTATGTAATCTAGAACTTTTGGACTATTCTAGATCTTTTGTACTCTAGACTGTATATATATTTCTTTAATGAAATCTGTTAATTTTCGGAAAAAAAAAGCTGCAATAGAATTTATGATTATAAGCCAATGTCAGTGTTTGATGACGATCATTCAGGATCTCTGTTTTGAGAATATGCTTTTTTCTTCAACTACCCTCGCAGCTTCGAACGTTGTCAACTCCTAGTGAAATTGCACACAGTGAGGACATTTTACGTATCTTTTTGATGGCCTGTGAAGTCAAAACTGTCAAGTTGAGTGTAATTGGACTTTCTTGTCTACAAAAACTCATATCCCATGATGCAGTTGCTCCATCAGCCTTGAAGGAGATACTTTCTACTTTGAAAGATGTGAGTCTATACTTGCATTAATTCAAATGCTCTGTTACATCAGTAATTTCCGTATATGATTTATGTTCATAGGATGCTGACTCCTCTTGTGGAATGCACATTCAATCATAAATTTTGAGCTAGAAATTCACCAAATAATTTTTCCCTGATAATTGTTCCAAATTGTTTCATATGAAGAACTAGTGTTGTAAAATTTCATTGTTTATCAGTTAGTAATTTATATATACTTTTCGATAATGCAATGAGATTACTTTTGATAAGTAGTGGATGCAGACACACATTTGTAGTTACCATTGAGCTTAAGTAGTGGATGCAGACACACACTTCTTTCAATGAGTTAAAGCTCATACCTCTATTCCTTGTAGACTATGTCTTATCATCTAATAAGAACATATGATACCTGAAAGTACAATTTTCTCCTTTTGGTATTTGAAAGGCATTTGACACACAACCAAAACTGTTAGTAAATCATAAGTATGATTTGTGCTCCGTGCAGCATGCTGAAATGGCAGATGAGACTGTCCAATTTAAGACCCTACAGACGATATTGATTGTATTTCAGTCACACTTACTTCCCGAAAGTGAGGTGAGGATCAGTTGTTTCATTTTCCTTTCTAGTGAATGTGCTAAATGCATTATAGGTGGAATGAGGCCAATAACCTAATTGAATCTGACAAATTCAAATTAATTTTTTGATTTGCATCAACCTTTATATTATTCTGTAAGATAAGAGACTAGATAGCAATTCTTGTTGCGTAACGTTCATATTAGTGTCTATATACTAGTGTGATACATAGGCATCATTAATCATGTGATGCAATTTTGTAAATTTGTCACATAAATTGTTCTTTCTTAGACAGCAGAATGATGGATGCAATTGTGTATGTAATATTGTCGATCCCTTTGTAATCAAGTATTCCCAATGTTTTAAGTGGAATCAAATACAAGATGAGTATACGTAGCTTATCCCTTTGGTGCTATGCCTTCTAGTTTAATGTGTTTGCTTTTAAGATTCAATTTTTGAGACAAAGAGAGATGGAGGGAAGATTGCCTTATGACATGTCCTGAGTCAAATAAATTCACCATGATGATGACCATTTGGATTTAAAGTTTTATGTTTTTGAATTTTGTGTTTAAGGTTTGCACCTTTCGGACTATAGTTGTAGGGAGCATTAAGTTCGATGCTTACTTGAAACTTTTATTTTCCACATGCCAATTACTTACTATATCACAAAATTTTTTTATCTACCTTGGTAATAAAACAATGTTTTGTTGCAACCATGGTTCCCAACTTTATTTTGTATTGATATTTACATCGTGATATGTTTATCTTAATCCGTTTTAGTTCTATCCAATATAGGAGAACATGGGTCAAGCCCTTCAAATATGTCTTCGGCTCCTTGAAAACAACAAATCTTCAGATAGTGTGCGAAAGTAAGTTGAATTTTGCTAGCCACATTAATTGTTGAGATGCACTTTGCTCGCCTTTTTTTTGTAACGCTCTTTCCAAATTATACATTAGTAGGGAGATGATAATCAATTTTTTGTTTTCTTCTTACTGTGTATCCTTTTTAGTACCGCAGCAGCTACCTTTAGACAGGCAGTTGCTTTGATCTTTGATTATGTGGTTCGTGCTGAGTCTCTTCCTGAAGGAAAATTTGGTTCTAGAGGCCATGGTTCTCGATCTGGTCCAGTCACTTCTGATGTTAATCGTAACATCAATCTTTCAGAGTATGTTATTTCCTAAGAATATTTTATCCAAGTATTTGGTTCTCATATACCTTGGTGTTTGCCTAGTTTGCAATGCCTTGTGCAATGCATGTGTGTGTGTGATTTTGGTGTTTTTTTTTTAAATTTTGTGCATATGTGCATACAGTTAGTGTAAACTCAATTTGTTGACTCCGGGGTAGGTGGATGAGGAAAGGGCAATATAAGATATTTGTTTGTTCTGTTAATCTATGTACCTTAAAATTTTACTCTTTGGCCCTTATACATTATTGCTACCATTATCCATACAACTAACCCAAGTATCAACAGATCATTTCAACATGAACTTTTTTCTGGAGAGCCAACATTGAGGAGGGATATCTTAACAAAGTCAGGAAAGCTTGGGCTTCGATTGCTTGAAGACCTGACAGCTCTTGCTGCAGGTGGATCAGTATGTGCTATTTGAAACTATTAGATAGTTTTAGTAATCTAATCTTATATTTGTTTATAATTATGAGTTTTTAAGAATATATCTAGTGTGAAACTTTTCCCCTTTATTATTGTGGCTTAGCAAGTTTGCCTTCATGTGATAGGCAAGCTGGTTACGTGTCAATTCCCTTCAACGAATATTTGCGCTTGACATACTGGAGTAAGACACATATCTCTACTCTTAGATCTTGTTCTCCATTTGTATTCTTGCAAACCTTGAGCTTACTACATTGTGTTATCCCAATGTTATATTCATGAAACTTCATCTTGAAAAGCTGAAAACGTTAGCTTGTGGTTGTAGTTTACCTTTTGGTTACGCTTTACATTTTGGTTACATTGTCCTACTGATAAATGTGGGAAATTTGCCATCAAGATGTATTTTGGTGACACCGATTTTATACCACAATTCAAAACTTTGTATCTTTTTCAAAAGCTTGGGATATTAGAATGTCATTGAGATATTACCAACTGAAACCAAAAAAAAAAAAACGCTAGTATGTCATTTGTTTTCTTCCTTAAGCTAGTGAGCAGACATCTTCACTTCCTAACTTGTATTTTAGTTCTTCAAACCTTATTATAGGGACCCCATTTGTAATTGCATCCTTCAATTGACTACTAGACAATAATCAGGTGGTAATTATCATCTTACCATCCAAGTTTTCTTTTATGAAATGCTAGTCAATTTCTATATGTTCTTTTATGATCATATTGAATAGGGCTATGGGCAATGCTTATTGCTGACTTATTATATTTTTTTGGAAAATTATTGTTGACTTATTATTGCCATAAAGCTTTATGGGTTTTCCCCCTTTTAACTTCCAAATATTTAAGAATGCTTTTCAACCACAAGAATTGGCAAGTTTCATGAGTAATATCTTTGAGATTTGCTTCAAGGTTAGACGTTGTCTACATAGGTTGTTTTCTACTCTGCTATGAGATGAAATTTCTTACTAAGAACAAACAATACCCAATGATGAATCTCCTATCTAACAAGGATCTAGTATAGTTTCCATTAGTATATACCTCGATTGTTATATTTTCAATCTCTTAAATAATATTTCTCTTCCTAGCGTGGCTTGTAGTTGTAAAACCTAATACCTTGTAAATGTTCCTCCTATAGGTTGTGCATGAACTAATTGACCACTACAATTGCATATGCCGCATTAGGTCTAGTGTGGTCCATGTAGATCAAGTTTCCTACCAGCCACCTTTGTCATTGGTATCTCTAGCTTCTTTACTTCTAATATATGGTTTTCATCAATACAAAGACTTGTAGTTTGACAATTTTAATAACCTTGTTTCTTTAGGCGTTAAATACATTTTTGCTTTGTAATACAATTGTTCCTTGCCTTGAGTAAGCCAATCTAATAACTAATATCAATAAAATATATCAGCTTACCTATATCATTTCAAACTTGTTCACCAATTTTGACTTCAAGTTCCTTTTCAACATCATCTTGAGTTGCGATGATATCATCCATATATATTAATAAAGTAGTGGCTTTCACATTAATATTTTATGAGAAGAGTGTGATTTCCTTGCCTCTGTTCATATCACTTTCTCATCATGGCATTTGTGCATATGCCAAACCATGTTCAGGGTGGTTGTTTTTATTCATACAAAGTGTTATTTAGTTTGCATACTCTGCACTATACTTTCTCGTAAAGCCCAATTTCAAATCTCTTCTTACAAGTCCTCGTGAAGGACTTCATAGTCAAATTGTTGTAATTCCCAAATGTGTATCGCTAAAGATAATAGACTTTTACCATATTTCTTTTAGCAATTGTTGCAAATGTATCTTGATAATCAAAAATATTGTGTGAAACCCTTGGCAACAAATTTGACTTTATACCTCTCCAATGACCCATTTGTCCTATATTTGATGGAATAAACTTACATTCAACTATTTTGTTTCCTCTTAATTTGTCAACCACTTCTCTTATTCCATTTTTCTAAGTGCATGAATTTCCGCCCCAAGGCAAGGTTCCAATTCTTATCTTGTAATGCCTCATGATTAATTACGGAATATTTGTAGATCAAGGTGGGAAAGATGATTTTTTGTCCAATTCTAGTGCTTTGTCGATCTATCTAACTATGTGTCTAGTTACCGCATTCTTTTTGGTGGACTTGTGTCCAAGTCACTGATCAAGATGATGTAGTGGGTGATATGCTTATTTCTAGAGTATTAAGAGATGGAAATTTAAGCTACTTTATTTTTCGTCTCCTAGAGGGTGAGGATATTTAAACTATCTTGGTTTGTGTAGGTTGTATCTGCATCTTTTAAATTTTAATTGGTTATTTAATGAAGGCTACTTCTATCATCTTAAAATTGGGTATAGTGAGTCAATCATCACAATTGATGATGAAAACAGATTGAAATACATTAAAAGGATTTTTTTTCTCAATAAAATCGTAATGATATTTATTCTTTCTTTTCTTAAATCTTTTTGATTTTGTTATACAGGTTCATTCTGTCTAATTATGTAGTTATTTTCAAGACCTTAGTTCCCTTTGAACAGGTGATTTTAAACGATCATCAAACCATGTATATCTTTATGTTTTTTGTCTTTAGAATGTGGCTAAAACTTCTGCAGCTATAAAGTTTTCTACAAAACTTTCTCAGGTTTTACGTTACCAGATATGCTCGTTTTTGATGACTTCACTCCGTACCAATGTTGAGGTTTGTTTCTTGTAGGAGACAAGCATATACTAAATTACAATCTTCCTAGAGATAATTGGTCCCTATTGCAAATAATTTTACTTTGGTTCTAAGATAAGTTGTTTTTCTTTTAGCTTGAAGGAGAAGTAGGGGAACCTTCATTCCGTCGTTTGGTCTTGCGCTCAGTTGCTCATATTATCAGGCTATACAGTTCATCCCTTGTCACTGAATGTGAGGTATTATTTAGCTTTGCAAAGGACTTGAAAATGGATATCTTGTCTTATATACCTCTATGTTTGGTAATGTCTTAAGTAGATTAGTTGTGTCTCTTTGTCCTTCATTGTTGTAAGTCAATTGCTTTAGCATTGCTCATAGAAAAATGACTTGTAATACAATTTTTGCTAAATTCAATTGGAAGATTTAGATATCTGATTCTTGTTTGTAGCTAATATGTCTTCAAGTTCAAGCTATCAAATCATGTATTAATTCTTGAGCCACATTGGTCTTCAAATCCTTATGCCTTTAATTTTTACTTCATAATTTTTTAGTTCACTAATGTATATCATGAATTCTCTTGTTATCTAATATTTATTACTTACATAGTGGAACTTCTTTATAAGAATGCTAACTTTAGAGCACAAAAGCCTGCCTATAATAACTCATGCATTTGGACAATTGTAGCTTTTTGGAAAAAGAATATAATATAAACTATAGAATTGAGGAGAGTAAAAGAGGTGCCTATGTAGATTAAGATAAAGGAATAAAATTGTTGTGGGTGTTTGGGCCTTGTCGTGGTATTATTGAATGTATATGGGGTCTTTAGAAGCATTGAAACTTTTAGAATTATGGAGATTAAAAATGGGAACTTGACATTAGTTGCCATTTTAAAGTACAAATCTTTTCATTTATGATTTTGCCAAGATTGCTCGAGTAAAGGGATTCCTATTTTTGCAACATGTAGAAGATTTTCCTAAAATAAAATTTTGTTACAGGAAATGGTTTACATTGTTTTTGTTACAGATGTCCTACCTTGTCATTATTTTTCCATGTATGGTTGTCTTCATTTTTTGATGATACCTTCTCAGCTAAGCCGCTAATTTATCAAAAATCAAGTGACATTTGTATCATGGAAAAGTATTATTATGTAGGGATTAAGCATGTACCTAAATTGCTATACTCTCCCTCTTTGTTTTTTGTTTTTACTTCTTTGGCTCCATGTTAGTATCATACAGTAATATGTTCCTTTTGAGATTTTAGCAGGTAAATAAATAATTTATACCATCTCTACTTTACTTTCTTGTAATGCAGGTTTTTCTTAGTATGCTTTTGAAGGTTACTTTTCTTGATCTTCCATTGTGGCATCGTATTCTTGTACTTGAGATCTTAAGGGTAATGATTACACTACGATGTTGATTCAAAGTACTTTTGTTTTTCTTTTAACATCTCATTGTCTGGAATGACAGGGTTTTTGTGTAGAGGCACGAACTTTGCGTATTCTTTTCCAAAACTTTGATATGTAAGCTCATAAGAAAAATTTTTGCTTTGATCTTTGTGTTGCATTATGTTGTCTAATTCTGTCTCTCTCTCTCTCTCTCGTCATCTCATGCTGGTGTGAAGTCTACGACAATGAACTTCTAAACTTTGTTATTTGAGTAAAAAGCTTATAATACGAACAAATATATGAATTGTTTAAGTAGTCTTTGTTGGAAATCATTGTCCTTGTTTTAAGACATATGGTTTTGAGGTTTTTGACCTTTTTAACAATTGTTGTTGCCTTTGCTTCTGGTTTGTAGGCATCCAAAGAACACAAATGTTGTGGAGGGCATGGTTAAAGCTCTTGCTCGAGTTGTTTCCATTGTACAGGTGAAAGATGTTGACAAACTTCAACCTTCTTATCTACAGCCATTGATTTTATTAGTCATTTTGTTTCTAATGAGGGTTAAGGTGTGTGAATGGATTACTTGAATTTCCATAGCATACCCTATAACTCACTTTTGGAGATATATTTAATCATGCAAAGCACGGTTGAACATTTGGATAAATATCAATACCTAATTAATTGTGATTTGTTACATGGCTCACTAAATGTTCTGATACTTCTCATTGAGTGGCCTTAGTGTTGATGAGAAAGACAACAATTTAGTTGATGGCCGTATCAAGAAACAAGATCATCTTGATAAAGTCCCCTCTAAAATCTAATGCAGTCTAAGAGTACACACATCCAAAAAGAGGAAGAGGAGTCTTGTTACAAGACACGAGATTGCCACGTCTATTGCCAACAAGGCAGTATAATTTTTTTATTTATAATCCACATAAAGTGAGCACATGCAGCTGCTAGTTGCAAAGGGTTTGTAAATATGTTGATTGTGTAAGATGTCCATGAAGCAAACTCGATCTATGGATTTAGATAAAAGCTAGGCTTCCTTTTTCACAAAATTGGTTGTCAATGTAAAATATTGGTGGTCAATATACAAGGTCATTCTATTGGTATTCAATGAGAACTTGGCAAGAAGAAAATGACAATGATTCATCGTGATCAACCCTCATCAAACTAGGGAGAATGATGGAAATAAGGCAAAGGTTTAGTTTCATACAACATTTATTTTACTTAGATTTCTTTTCTTATGTTTATTTAGTGGTTTTAGTAGATCAGTTCATGTTATTCGCTACTAGTTAGAGTTTAGTTTCAATTAGGAAATAGAGTTATGGTTAGAATAAAATACTTTGTCAATGTCTATTATATCTGTCATACATCAAATTTTAGAGGAAGTTGATGATTTTTTTATGAATTCTAAGATTTGAAAGTGTGCTTTTGTTCCTAGAACTATCATTTATTTCAATTCCTTATTTTGTTAATTCCAGCCTCGAATTCCAACAGTTCATATGTTTGATTCATACTTAGTTCTCATATTCTTCTGTCCATCTATGAAGATGTATTGTTGCTTTTGTGATTTACATTTGTTTTGGAAAAACATATTTTATTTTTTATCTTTTGGACATACTCTTTTTCCTCTTTTGGTAAATTCTTGATGATGTGCACGACTTGTGTTGATTCCCCAGAGTTGTTACAGATTCCTTTTTTTTATTTGTAAAACAAATGGATATCTTGTTTGTTTGTTGACCAAGATGAATGTTTAATCTCTTAGGTTCAAGAGACAAGTGAGGAGAGCTTGGCAGCTGTTGCGGGGATGTTTAGCAGCAAAGCAAAAGGTATTTTAATTTTGATTGGAAAGAGTAACATCAGTTTTACCATATTGCAATTCTATAATTTTGTTAGGGGTGATTTGGGCCCTATTGATGATGATTGTTGTGCTATTTTATGGTGGCTCAATTGATGTTTTGATCAAGCTAAATTGGGTTGCCCTAGGGTAAATGATGCCCCACCACTTTTCCTATCAATTATTTTGTACTGTCTAGTTTTTTAAGTATGTGTCAATCCTGAAGTACTTAATTAAAACTAGTGAAGATTCTCTTAGCAAGTGGTTGTTTATGTTTTGATCTTTTGTAGATCTATTTATTCTGTCTAATGCCATATAAACAATGTGAAATTGTTGTAAAATTAACTAATTAATGTAACATCTTAGGAATTATGTTGTTTAATTAATGTAACATCTTGGGAATTATGTTGTTTACTCCTCCATGTCACAAGGTTTCTACCAAGAAAGGTGCAATGTCCAATGGTTGATCTCTATCAACAATTGACCCAACATAATTGGCATTTGTATATGCCTTAAGCACTAAAACCTCTATTCCCTCCCATGGTGCTGTCATAACACTCGATGAGCTGCTTGTAGATGAACTTCCTTTGGGCTATACAAACCACATATGCTATATTTAGTCATGTGTGAGACAAATAAATGACTCTTCCTATCAGGTGTTGATACATTTTTCTATCTATTGCAATATCCTAGTCCACTTTTTAAAGTTTAAGATTTAGATCTATGGGAGGATTTGTTGGTTTGCATACTATCTTGTTTGTTTCCCGAAAAAGTTTGTAATATACTTCTATTGGGAGATAAAAATGCCTTGCCGAGAGTGAGCAACCTCAATCCCAAGGAAATATTTAAACCTACTTAATGCCTTGTTCACAAACTTTTTATCCAAACATTGACTTTGGTTCTATTTCTCTTTCTCATCTCCTATTACTATTATGTGATCCACATAAACTAGGAGAGTTGTGACTCCCTTGAAGGTGAATGTTTAATGAACAACATATGATCCCCTTGACTTTGTTTGTATCTCATAGCCATCATAACTCTAGCAAATCTCCAAACCATGCTTGTGGTGATTGCTTAGATTATATAACAGAACTTGAATAGTATTCATCCTTGCAGTTGAGTAGGAGTCTAGAGATAATCAATTCATAGGTTTGATTATACTCCTTCACTACCAACCTTGTCTTTTGCTGTATACTTCACTGTATGCACCCATTTAGACCACCCAGCATTGACTTGTTTTGTGCACTCTCTTATTCATGTCCTAATAGCAATTGGAAGATCCTAGTCATCATTACCCTCATGAAATTTAGTTTCATTTTGCAATGAAGGGTTAGAAATTTTTACCTCAATCTTAGGGTTTGGGTTGGACTTTTAGACCTGCATAGATTCAAGAATAACCATCTTCATCCGTTTAAGCACCTTGACCTTGCCAAATCTCATGTTATCAAGAGCAAAATCTATTTTTTTCTTGAGGATTTTCAAATAGGGTTTAGATTCAAAGGGTTTAAGAGGATTTTGAAGCACATTGTTCAACTCAATCTTAGGATCTAGGTTGGACTCTTGGACTTGCAACGTTACCAAATCTGATGTTCTCAAGAGTAGAAACGCTTGTTTAGACTCAAAAGGCTTTGGAGGATTTTCAAACACATGTTTCGGCACAATGGAACAAGATGAACATGTAGGAAGTGGCAACATATAAGTAAAAAATCCTTATCTTCAATTGTTGAATTCTATTCCTAAAGGTAAGGATTGGTGAAGTAAGACTCTTGTTCATTGGAAGTGACATCCACTGAGTTAGAGAATTGATTTTATGGACGTTGGTAATGCTTGTACCCTTTTTGAGTCGAAGAATATCTCACAAATACATGTTTTATTGACCTCAAATCTATTTTCACATTGTTTTGAGTATGGGCATGAACAAATGACATCCTCAAATATTCTAATGATAAGGTTATTTGTAGTGTACAAATTAGGGTAGAACATTGAGAGTATTTGCATTGGACTCTCTAATCCCATTACTCTATAAGGCAAATAATTTATGAGATGAGCAATCGTAAGAATTGCTTTCCCCAAAAAAGATTCAAGCAAATGTTTTTGGAACATAAAGACTCAGGTTGTTTCAAGGAGGGGATCATTTTTCTTTTTTGCGACTCAATTTTGTTATGGGGTATTGACACAAGATGACTGATGTACCATCCCTTCCTTTGAAAATATGGAGTTAGGATTTGTTTGAAATAATCCACGCCATTATTGACTTGAAGATTTTGATGTCGACCCCAAATTGGTTTTTAATCTTGTAACAAAATTTTGTAAGAATAGTAACTTTGAATTTATGTTTGAGCAGAAAGATTCAAGCAACACAATTACAATCATCAATGAATGAAAGAAACCATCTTGCCCAAAAACTTCAAAAGAATAATAGATAGATCCTAAATATCATTTGTGAATGTGATAAGAAGGAATAGAGCTTCTGTTATTACTAGTTGAAAACAATATGCACTTGTTTTTAGCAAACTCACTGCTATGAAATAGAAGGGAAAGTGCTTTTTTCTTCTTACAAATGATTTAAAATTACATGGTTATATATGGTCCTTGGTGTAGGAAGAAAATTAGTAATTGATCTCCTAGGATTCCTCATTTTCCTATGAAAGGAAAACAATCTCCTAAAATTGCACTCTCTCCTAGGTAAGGAAAAACAATCTCATAAGATCCCACGCTCTTTTAGAAAAGGAGAACAATCTCATAGGATTTCACACTCTTTGGATGTAAAGAAATTGACTTTCCTAAAAAGGCGTACAACTAATATACAACTTGAAAATCCCCCTCAAGTTGAGGAGTAGATCTGTTCCATTCCCAGCTTGGAAATAATATCATGATAACTTAAAACTGTTCAACCCCTTTGTTAGAACATAATCTATGTGGCTTCCTGGTGAACATATGTCATGCACATAAGTTCTTCCTCCAATTTATCCTTGATGAAATGTCCATCAATCTAAATTTGCTTTATCTTATCTCGTTGAATATGGTTGTGAGTAATATTGATAGCTGATTTGTTGTCACAATAGACATTCATATGACCTTCCCACTTAACTTTCAAGTCATCTAGAATAATCTTCAATCATAACATCCTGCACAAGCCTTGAGCAATTACTTTAAACTCATATTGTGCTAATGATTTGCCACAACATTTTGTTTCTTACTCCTTTGAGTCACCAAATTGCCTCCAAGGAAAGTACAAGAACTTGTAATTAGTCTTCGGTCCACTATAGGTCTTACATAATCTGCTTCCATATAGGCTTCTAGGCCAAGATGATTATTCCTCTTAAATAGAATTCGTTTCCTTGGATTGCTTTTTAAGTAATGCTACACCCTATTTGCAACTTGTACATGTGACTCTCTCTGATCCTGCTTTAACTAACTAATTATGCTTACTGAGTATGTTATGTGGGGTCAATTATGAGCAAGGTATATAAGCGTGCCTACTAGCCTCTGGTACCTTTCTATCAACAACTTTAGGTGTTTCAACTAATTGTGTATGTAAAGGAGGATCGATGCTTATTGTGGACTCATTTCCAGAGTTTGACTTGTTTTAAGTTTAGAACAATTGCTCTTTTGGAACACACATGTGGATATCTTAGAAAATCTTGAGTAACATGAATGGACACGACAGTGATTTCTATGTTTTTTGACACAGACTTATGACTAAAGGTCGAGATGAGTTTGGGAGGGACATAGGAAGGTCAAGTGGCCAAAAGACTCGAAAATACTATCTTCCATCATTGATTTTCCCCCTTGAAAATAGGACATTGTAAAATATGATTTGTTTTCAATTGAAGTGGCATCAGCTGAGATATAGAACTTTTTGATGAAGGGTTTCACACTTCAATGCTTTTTTCGTGAGTAACCTAGAAAGACACATTTGATGACACAAGGATCTAACTTTTCTGTGTGTTGACTATGAATGTACAAAGGCAATGCAATCAAATACCCTAGGAGTAAGCCTATTTGAGGTTTTGAAGTTGGGATAATAGTTATAAGGCTTTTCATGAGACTTTTATTGTCTAACACACGAGGGGAGCTATTTATCATATATGTGACAGTTAGGGTTGTTTGCCCCCAGTAAGATTTAGGAACATTCCCTTGAAAGAGTAGAGATTGAGTGATATCAAGTAAATGTCTATTTTTACTCTTAGGTAACCCATTTTGTTGAGGTGTGTCAACACATAATGAGTCATGAATATTTCCCTTTTTTTGAAAGTAGGGAAACAGAATCTGATTAAAGTAAGTTCTAGCATAATCTGACCTAGCATAATCTGACCTAAAGCTTTCAACCTTAACCCAAATTAATTTTAAATCATTGAATGAAAATTAGAAGTAATAGTGCTAATATTAGATTTTTGTTTGAGCAAGAAAAGCCATATAACCCGAGTACAATCATCAATTAAGGAGACATACCAACAAGCTTTAGAAATGTTAGGAACAATATTGGACCTCAAATATCACTACGAATCAAATGAAAAGGATGGAAACATGACTTTTAAGATTCTAAAAGACGACTGATCAAGGAGTAAATGGTAAAGTTATTTGAAGTACTAAGAAAAGACATGGACATATTATTCATGATTTTTCAAGAAGATTCAAGATGAGAGAGACTTTTGGTAAGTGCAGTCCTCCTCCTCGAGCCATAATTGTGAAGAACACTATAAGAAGAGGAAAAATTTGCATTTAAGGTCATGTGTAAGTGTTTGAATAGACACAAGGTTGTTCGATAGTTTTGGCAAATAAAGAATCTTTTTTAGACAAGAATCTTTTTTAGCCACAAAGGTGTAATATATACACCTTTTACTCTTGCAACAGTAGCTAAGGAACCATCACCCATTACAATCTTCATATTACTAGGGCATGGGGTATAGGTATGAAATATATGCAAGTAACTCATATTATGGTAACAAAGTCAGTTATCCAAGCATTGTGATAATACTTGTTTGACGCATTCATGCAAAAACAAAATAAAGGTTTTCTTGAGATAGAAAAGAACTAGCCCTAGAGAGCTTCTTAAGAGATCCCAATAAATTCCTCAATTTCTTAATCTTGTCACTATCAAAACATCTGAACCTTCATCTAATTTGGGAATGGCAATTTCTGATGGAGACATATTAGGCACAAGAAAAAAAAAGTAGAGAATAGAAGTCCTAGGAAAAATGCAATGATGACGGCTCCTTGAAGAAGAATTCTCAAGAAAAAAACCCTACTGTTCTGATACCGTGACACAAAATAGGGAAAATGATTTTTCTTCTTATAAATGAGTTAGAATTATACAGTTATATATAAACCTTAGCGTGGGAAGAAAAATAAGAAACAATCTCTAACAATAGGAATCATTCTCCTAGGATTCTACACTCTCCTAAGAAAGGAAAACAGTGTCCTAGGATTCCATACTCTCATAGGAAAGGGAAAAAAATCGTAAGATTCCACGCTCTCCAAGGAAAGGATAATAGTCTCTTTTCCTAAAAAGGTATACAACTAATATACAACTCGACTCTCACATAGTTCACAATGAAAGTTTTCAACATCTAGACCTTAAAACAAAGAAGGCAACATAGTTTTAATATGCCTAAAAATGGATATATTGAAGTCGGAGGTGGTGAAGGCAAACTTTCTATTTATTGGATGAAAATCTAAAATTAAGGAATGGGATAATCTGTCCTCAGTAATGTTCGACTTAGTGTTTCAAGGTAGTAAAGGTCATCTCATCCTCTAGGATGTCTAATTATCTACCTTCAATCCTTGTCTTGAAATACATAATAGCTGTGAGAAAAAACGTATTGCAATATAAATCTTGAGTGAATTTTTGTATAGAGATGAAGGGACATGAGGGACGTTTTTTAAAATTAGTGATGGACTTATTTTGACATTCCCTACACCTGCTAGAGTGGCTAAAGACTTATAAGCTATGGTTATTTTCTAGTTGCTTGGATACGGGAAGTAGGTGGAAAAAATATTTGGTGAGTGGGTCATATGGTTGGTAACTCCTAAGTCCATGACCGAAGAGTTGCAAATGTTTTACCCTAGACATTTAACCCAATAGAGAATGGAGACTCACCTAAGTCAAGGTTGTTGATTAGTGACCTCACCCTCTTGGTCTCTTCTTGGTTGAGACTACTTGCCTCTTATGGTGTTAATTCACTTTGTTGTATTGCATCAACATGGGTCTTGCAGAAATTCTCTACTGTTTGTATTTCACTTACTTATTCTTCAGTACATAGATACAAGTACATGTAGAAATAGAGATGGCTATTCTAGGAAACTAATATCTTTACATAATATCCTAATATATGTACATAATACCAGATCTGATTTCCTAACTATTTAGGAGTCAATGATATCGAGGAAATATCCAACAGGTCTACTCGTTAGTCCTAGGCTGCTCTCCTTTATGTCTCCATTCTCGATTTGGAGGGATTTTATGAAGCGTCCAACACTTCTCATGAGTACTTGTAATAAGTGGGCTAGATTGTCATGATTTTGAGCATTTGGTTGACTAGGCTTTCCATTTCAAACAATGATGCTCTTTCCACATTTGATTTGTTGCCACCACTAGCCACCATGGATGAGTTATATGTGATCTACGGTTCAAGCATCATATCTCTTCTAGTTCTCACTTCAAATGAGTGCTACCACCTTATTAAAATGTGGAACCTGTGGCTTCCCAAAAACCTAGATCCTCAATTGATCAAATTTTCGATTAAGACCAACAAGAAAATCATAGACCTATCATGCTCAATGAAGTCCTTCAGAATAGCCGCATCATCAAGACATTTGTTTTTTTATCACCTTATAATGATCAAGTTCTTGCCACAAGGATTTCAGTTGATTGGCATACTCGGTGACTTATTATCTTCACTTTGACTATGTATACTTGAGCCGCTTCCCTAGGTTTGTAATAGGTTTATTGATATCTTCGATTTATCTCCTAAATGTCTTCAATATACATTAGATTATCTCCTCAATATTTAAATTATTAATATCTTTTGTTTATTCACGTTTAGTCTTGAAAGGCTATTCAACTTTTCTGTCATAAATTCTCTATTAGTTCGGAGGACAATAATACTTAACAACTCTTAGAACATCTCTAACTTGGGTGTAGAGGCTCTATAAAATCTCTAACTGAGGGCAAAGATTCATGCAGTAGATATCGTTCTGATTGATTTCTTTCTTATTTATGGTGTAAAAGCTTTATAAACTTCTGTACCTTGAGGAAAGTTATGATATAGGGTTTATTTGGCATTCTTTTTACATTGATTTATTTTCCAACTTCTGTGGAAGTCAACAAGTAATCTTGGTGCAGGGATTGAGTGGAGCCTTGACAATGATGCATCCAATGCTACTGTCTTGGTTGCTAGTGAGGCCCATGCAATCACTTTGGCAGTTGAAGGCATTTTGGGTGTTGTCTTCACCGTGGCTACTTTGACAGACAAAGCTGTAGAAGTTGGAGAGGTGATGGCACAATGTTTTCTTTAGTTATGTATATTCTTTTCATCTTTTCTTTAGTATGTACGTGTTCTTTGCAGGTTTTTAATTTCTTTGTTGTGAACAGCTGGATTCCCCCAGATGTGAGCATGATCCTGCTTCAAAATTTACCGGAAAAACTGCAGTTCTTTGCATTGCAATGGTTGATTCACTCTGGCTGACCATTCTCGATGCTTTGTCACTAATATTGTCAAGGTTTGCTGATTCTTACTCAAAATTATAGTCAAAGGACATGTTATGCATGTATCTCATATGACATGAATTTTGTTGGAAGGTCACATGGAGAGGCCATTGTGTTGGAGATATTAAAGGGATACCAAGCATTTACTCAGGTAAACCATATATAGTTGGATTATATTTTTCTTCTTAGGAAAGTAATTTTTATTAGTTATGAAATCAATTTAGTTTATGTGTTGATAAAGTTCCACCAAAGTGCAGTAGTCTGATAGCCCACAAAATATTGTGATGCACTTATGTATATTCTGCAGGCATGTGGGGTTCTGCATGCCGTAGAACCTTTGAACTCTTTCCTAGCATCCCTTTGCAAGTTCACAATCAATTTTCCTAATGAAGCAGAAAGGAGGAGGTAAGTTGCACATTATTGACGGTGTCATGCTAATGTCTGCATTGATAACTTGGATTTGAACTTTTGGGATGATATTCATTTATATACTGTAACCCTGATTGCTCCAGCTGCAATGTGGCTTTTAAATGTCTGAAACAGTCATAACCATATTCTTACCAGATATTAGTTCAAGTATGGGATTAAGACCTTAAAAATATTGATAGGGAAGACAACTTTGTGCCATAATATTTGTCTGTTTTCATTCTTTGAGTCCTGGCTGATTTGAAACAGGTGATCTGTTTGAGTCATTTTCAGTCCAATCCTAACCACATAAGAGAGAGAAAAAATGTGTAATGATGGAGAAGATATAAGGAGTACCTAGCCATATGGCTAGGATTTGTTTAGATCCTTTAATGTGATTGTATATTTATTCTTGATTGCTATGAACTGCCCCATGGTAATAAAAAGAATAAAGAAAAACTTTCAGACCTCTTAGTCAAGTCCCGTTACTTAAATTCTTATTGTTCAAATTCTTTTTACCTACTCTCAACTTTCTATGTTTGTTGTTGATACCTTATCACTTAGTATACTAATGATTGATAATGTCATTATCTAAGGTTAATAGTTAGATAGGTAAAGTGTCTAATAAAACTTGTATTCTTTGGCAACACGTTGCATTTACATTATATCAAGTAGGAAATTTATGCAATAATTTTGTTTATATGGGACAAAATCTTGACAATTTCAATGGGAAGACCTCCATTGGAAAATTCAAGTATGTAGGACTTAATAACAAAAATTGAAGAGGATTGAAATGAGAGTTGGGGTCAAGTAGAAGGGTTGAAAGTTTTTTTATCTACAACAAAGTGAATCAAATGACCCTTACTGCCATAGGCAACTGCATGCAAATTTGTGGTATATACTATTTTAATATTGTCCTTTCCAGATGCTTACATTTTGAACTTGAAGAATTTATTTCTTGCTTGAAGTTCCATCTAAATGCTGAAATTCTGACCTAAATCGAGATCGTTGCAGTGCAGTGAACTCTCCCGGGCCAAAGCGTTCTGAGTTAGTTGTTGAGCAAAGGGATAACATTGTCCTTACCCCAAAGAATGTGCAGGTGTTTGGTTTGTATTGGTGCTTGTGATATATTCTCTTTACTAGTCACGCCAACATATTGCAGTGATTTATATTTCTACTTGAATTTGTAATTCTATTACGTACCCTAATGTATATGGAAAATGGCAATAGATAAGTAAAGAACACCATACTAGAATCAAGAGAAGGGAGTTAAATGCAGTTTGTAAGGGTCTTAAGGTTTGAGTCTTAGCATTCTCGTGTATCTGTGTTTCCCCTACATATGCAGTATACATGTGAACCGATTGCCTTATTATAGTTTCTTACTACAGTTTATGTTCCTATTAAGGATTGATTTGTATGATTCTCTTTCTTGTGAATTGCTCTTGGTTCAGGCTTTAAGGACTCTATTCAACATTGCTCATCGATTACATAACGTTTTGGGACCATCATGGACCTTGGTATGCTGGTTTTTCTTTAACGGGTTTCATAAATGTGATGGATGTCAATACCTCACAATAGTCCAATGAAAATAACTATAGGTGTTGGAAACTCTGGCAGCTCTGGACCGGGCAATTCATTCTCCTCATGCCACGACACAGGTAGTTTTGGGATACGCCACTAAAGAATTTATTTGTGGTTGCTTAGGCCTTTATATTCAATGTATTGGAAAGTTCAGCAGTTTCATCTTATCCCCTGATTGATATAAATAGCAAAGACTTTGAGATTTAATTGTATTGAAAGTTTCAAATTCTCTGAAACTTTTGAAGTAGTCTGGATTTAGAAAAAAAGAAGATACTGTCATCGAGTGGTTGATCTCTTGAAGAACTAGTTTTTGGGAATTGGTTTTCCTGAAGTGAAAGAGAACCCATAAATAAATGTACCAGTGCTCCTTTTGTGTTAACTTTGGAAGAAAATAATATAACCAGGTACCTTCATATTTCGGGAGAACCTAAAAGTTGGGGAATGCAGTGTTGTTAACATTGCCCAAATAGTTTGTCAGTGGTGTACAATGTTAGAACTGTGCAAGTGGCATTGTATTTTTGCTAAATTAATCGTACTATGGCTGATAGTAGATGATACTTAAGATGCACTTTTGTAGGTAATCTGCTTGGATCTTTAAGGAGTTGAGTACTGTTGATGGAAAAGTTATTGGGTATGATTTATTATTTGGGCTTCCGTGTAAGTTTTTGAGCTTTCCCTTTTGTGTCTCTACAGGAGGTCTCCACTACAGTACCAAGGCTTGCAAGAGAATCATCGGGTCAATATAGTGATTTCAGCATACTTTCTTCTTTGAATTCTCAGGTAAGTAAACGAACTCTGGGGGCGCCATTTGGTTTAAAAAATGCAACATCTTTAATGAATGAACACGGGTAGTGTGATAATTCTTTGTTTGATGTCCTCTTTTACTTTTTGAAGGCTCTTCCAATCTAGAATCTTTAAAGCTTATTTCTTTATTTTCACATGCGTACCATTTTTCGAAGAACACATGCCTAATATTTCTGCAACCAGATGGCCCCTGATTGATTTTTAAGCACAAATTGAAGTGTTTTTTTTTCTAACTTGTCTTTTCTTGGTTTGTAAAGCTGTTTGAGAGCTCAGCATTGATGCACATATCTGCAGTTAAATCACTTCTTTTTGCATTACGTCAATTATCACACCAGAGCATGTCTGGAACATCAGGTGGTTTTGGACCAACTTTAAGTCAAAAGATTGGAAGCATCAGTTTCTCAGTGGAAAGGATGATATCCATTCTTGTCAATAATCTCCACAGTATGTGTTGACACTCATTTTGAAGAATTGGTGAAAGAAGATACTGTGCAGTTGTATACTTGTATTTATTTTAGTTTCTTGGATATGACTTGCAATTTATTTGCTTTTATGCCCCTATGGATGGTAATTTAACCTTTTCCTCATGGTTTTGATGAATTCCCTAATTTTTCTAAGTAAACGGCTTTACCTTTTCTGTGATGGCCATCTATAAAGCTGTACCTGTTACCTGAGCTAATGATCTGTTTGTTGTATTTTGGAGATCAACTATCAGTGACTTAAATTGATAGAACACTCTCTTAGAACAATTTAATGTTGCTTTGTTATCTTTCTTTAAATTCATGCTCTGCTATTTTAGTTAAATAAGTCATGACTGAGAAATCAACTTCTTAATCATTGTGCTTTCACTTATTAAATTCATCTCTCCTTGTGCAGGAGTGGAGCCATTGTGGGATCATGTTGTTGATCACTTTATTGAGGTGTTATTTAATGATTTCATTTCTTTGTCATATGTACACTACCAGTGCATGTGTCCTTGACTTTCCAAATATATTTGCAGCTTGCTAATAATTCTAATCAACATTTACGGAACATGGGTTTTGATGCATTAGATCAATCAATATCTGCTGTTTTAGGCTCTGAACAGTTTCAGGATTTCGTGACCTCTAGATTCCATAATAATGTAAGTATCATTTTTTCTATAGCTAGCGAGGGGTTTTTGAGATTGGAAGTTTCCCGTGTTTATAATGGTTTCACCTCTCTCTAGATGGAAAGTAGTGATATGGAGTTGAGATCTCTCGAGTGCTCTGTTATATCTCCTCTGAGGGTGCTTTACTTTTCCACTCAAAACATTGATGTCCAAGCTGGATCGTTGAAAATTCTCTTGCATGTATTGGAGGTAACATGAAACTGTTAAGTATTCATTATTCATTTAATTTATTTGGTCTAATTATCAGATTATGCTGCATCTTCTCACTTGTGCCTCATTTGCCTTTTCTTTTCTTTCTCTTTCCAGAGGCATGGGGAAAAGTTATACTATAGTTGGTCAAATATTCTTGAAATGTTAAGGTTTCGTGTATACACTATTATCTATTTCTGATTAGGATCACACTTTATTACTGGAATTATGTCTCTTTAATTTATCCTTTTTGCTTTCCAATTCCTAAAGGTCTGTTGCCAATGCATCAGAGAAAGACCTTATTGCACTTGGATTTCAGGTTAGTAAAACCATATTGAAGCTTTATTCATTTGGAAATGAAGTATTTATATTTCTGCTACACTTACGTGTGATTTCCTTCTAACACATCTGTCCAATATTTATTTTGCGGGTAAAAATCTGATCTACATTTTTTATGCAAAACTGTCAGAGAAACATGGTAGCGAATATAAATATGTATTTCTTTTCTTACTGTTGTTCTAAAAGTCTAAAACGTTGACAAGGTTATGGCTCTATTCTAGTCAGCATGAAGCATCTTTGCTCTTATGCTTCACACTTTAATAATCTTTTTCAAGGGCATACACTGGAGACCTACAAGATTTTAGTTCAGTTACTTATTATTATTGTACTTCAAAGTCTATTATTTATATATTTGTAGTGTAATTCTAATTTCCCAATGGAGAAAAATTGGACATAGCTGGTTTTCCATCTGGCACAGAGGTGATGCATGCTTTGCGTTGGCACACTTGAGTTTCACATAATTGGCGGTAGACTTTGTGACAACAACTTTTTAGTGAGAGTATTGTTGGAAAACATTACAATTGGTGTGAATTTGTCCTATATGCACCTGTTTCTTAATTTGGTTTCTTTATGAGACAAAATTAAGTGCCATATTGAAAATGGTTAAAGTTTCTCTCTTTAGATTCTTAATATCTCTTCCTACCCTTTTAATTTTCTATATGGTCATTCCTAGAAGTTGCAAAGACTGAAACCTAATATGACTTGTCATGATCTTTCATGAAAGAGTGGTTTATTTTATCCTATGAACAAATCCTGATAGATCTAGTGCTTGCAGAGCCTCCGTGCCATTATGAGTGATGGGCTTACATCCATACCTGCTGAGTGTCTCAATGTGTAAGATCCAATTCTTCTTTCTAACAGCCCTTTTTAACTTCTTACAAGGACAAATCACCTCTTTCTATTTACCTGTCATAGTTTCTATACTTTTTTGTCTGTGTATGTTTGTATCACAATATAGTTTGATGTATCATTAACTGGATGAAGCAATAACTATCTCACTATCTAACCATTTGTCCTCCAAATTCCAAATGCACATTGAGTTTCCGATTCTTCACAAAATTTATAAAATGCATGCTCAGACTAAGCACGCACTTCGTGTGCAGCACTTCATCAAAGAAAGTTGGATGTAGTAGATTGTAAATCTCTGTTCTTATGACTGGACTAAGCGCGCACTTCGTGTGTAGCTCTTCATCAAAGAAAGTTGGATGTAGTAGATTGTAAATCTCTGTTCTTATGACTGGTTTAATCAACTTCTGTTATAGTATTTGTTATCCCTCATAAAAAATTTCTCAAAGGCAATGCGCAATCTTTTTTTATTTGTTGATGTAATATTCTTACTCTAAAAAGGATTTGTATTCTCCATGTTCTTGTTGTCTTGTGAGAGTAGTGTTGCACATTGAAAAATGAGCATTGCACTGATACGTTATTGATGACTTTTTCCTGCAAGCTTTAATTTCTTGTTATTAATTTGTTGTTTATCAAAAGTCTTAGCTTCACTTTCTTATAAATGGTTAGAATCATTTCTTCACCAACATGGACATTGCAGATGTGTGGATGTCACTGGAGCATACAGTGCTCAAAAGACTGAGTTGAATATTAGCTTGACTGCAATAGGCCTCTTGTGGACCACAACTGATTTTATTGTCAAAGGCTTTCCTCATAGGCCTGCAGCAGATGTTAAATCAGGTGCAGCTGCCCCCTTAAACCTGTTTATCCTATTTGAGTATTTTTCACAACTTCTGCAAATTACAGTATGATGTAACGACGAGTATTTTTCACAACTTCTGCAAATTACAGTATGATGTAACAATGGTGGTTCTTCTTTTGCAGATTTCATTTCCCCACAAATCAATGGTGGATTGGGGGAAAAGCAGAGTCCTGACATGCATGAAAAAGTAAATGACGAAACTCCAGGAACAAATATAATTGATTGCGACAAGTTGCTCTTCTCTGTCTTCTCATTGCTTCAAAGGCTTGGAGTTGATGAGCGACCAGAGGTATGTGGGTTCTCTTGATAAGTACCACGATTATATTATTGCAAATAATGATAGCCTGCTAGCTAACTGTGTTCACTCAACTCAGAGTGACAGAATTAGGGGATTTTGATCTTTAATTTCAACCTGTTCTTTGCTGACTGAGGCTATCCTGCAGAGTTGTGGATTTCAGATTAGAAGTGTCTTGTTCATGTTTCTAAGAATTGGTAGCCTTTTAGGGATTGTTTTATTGTTCAGGAAACAAGCCTTAAAAATAAAAGTTACAATCTATGTTCTTGCACTCTATATGTACTGATATAAACTACCCGTAATCTATCCTTCTGGGGACCATTCTTCAGAAGCATAATGGTGTCAATTATATGTTTACGGGTTAGTCATCAATTCCACAATGACTGAAGGTAATGTGCACTTCAGGTGAGAAATGCGGCTGTCAGGACACTGTTTCAAACTCTTGGAAGTCACGGCCAAAAACTTTCAGAAAGCATGTGGGAGGATTGCCTGTGGAATTATGTTTTCCCTGCACTAGATCGTGCTTCTCACATGGTAATTGAAAGTGCTTATATGCATTTCATGATGACTGCTATTTATATTTCCACAAATATTTATTCATTATCTTTGTTATTATAGGCTGCAACTTCATCAAAAGATGAATGGCAAGGGAAAGAATTAGGAACTCGAGGAGGTAAAGCAGTTCACATGTTGATTCATCACAGGTATAAGCGAGCAATGTTGTTGGGTGATTCATCCTTTCAGAAATCAGATTCCTCTTTATTGATGTAGGGCATGATTTATTTCATTTTGCCTTCATAATTTGCAGCCGCAACACTGCTCAAAAACAATGGGATGAGACGCTTGTGCTTGTCCTTGGTGGAATTGCACGTCTATTGCGATCTTTCTTTCCTTTTCTGAGTGGATTAAGCAATTTCTGGTCAGGTATGTTCGTTATCTTCTTGTCTGATACTGATGCATAATTTGTCTTCCTGTTGTTTCATACTGTTGCAGATCTTGTGTTTGCTACCATATCCCTGTGAATGCTGTATGCTTTGTGTTTGATGCAGGATGGGAGTCGCTGCTTCTTTTTGTAAAAAATAGTACCTCAAGTGGTAGCAAAGAGGTTGCTATTGCTGCAATAAATTGTTTACAAACAACTGTTGTTTCTCATTCCCTCACGGTAATAATGAAATCTGAAACTAGGCTTCTAATTAACAAGATTATTACTGATGTATTAGGGACTCATCTTAATTAGTACCTTAATTTCCTGACAATTATCTTTTATTTTTGGTGCTTCAGGGAAACTTGCCAATGCCTTATCTTAGCTCAATTCTTGATGTTTATGAACATGTTTTAAAGAAATCACCAAACTACAGTAATAGTGCTGCAGCTAGCAAGGTGAAGCAGGAGATTTTGCATGGTCTTGGTAACACATCTTTCACCTTTATGTTATTTTGAATCTGGAAATGCCATTTTTCTTCGGCTTTGTTGTTTTTGTCATAAGAATGCTCTCTAATAAAGCAAATTCTTTTACAACTATGCTTATTTGTCATGTTAATTTCTTAAATCTTTGACAGGAGAACTGTATGTGCAAGCACAAGGGATGTTTGATGATCGAATGTTCTCTCAGATGCTTGGAATCATACACGTGGCAATAATGCAAGCAACACTAACCAATGAGAACTTTGAAATTGAATTTGTATGTATATTTTCTGAATTTACAACAATTCTTGTGGCATTCTAAAGAAATTACTTACAACAAAAGATGAATCTAGCATTGCTGAAATGAGTGCTGCTTTTCTACAGGGACACGTTCCACCTGTTCTGCGTACTGTGTTGGAAATCTTGCCGCTGATACGCCCAACCGAGCATATTTCATCAATGTGGCTAATACTCCTTAGGGAACTTTTGCAATATCTTCCCCGATCAGATTCTTCTGCACAAAATAAAGATGATGAGACAAAGCAAGACAATGGTATAGGTACGGAATGGCTTAGTAGTACTTTATTGGAATAGGTTTTTGAAGTCTTGCACTAATAACTTTGACATTTATGTCTTTTCGATAGGCTATAATATGAAAGGAAATGCCGAAACATCCAATGGAATTGCTTCTATATCCACCAAAAAGGTTGATAACACATCCCAGGATTCTGAGTCAGCAACTATAGTAGCTGGAATGCCTAGTTATTTGTTTGCGGAAAAGCTTGTTCCTGTGCTGGTAGATCTATTTCTAGAGGCTTCAGTAGTCGAGAAGTATATCATATTTAGCGAAATTATTCAAACCCTGGGAAGGTAAAATTTGTTTCTTATGTCTTGAACTTTGGTGTTGGAGTATGCTATCTACGTGAGCTTCTCTACTTGCTTCAGTATTTGTTATGTGAAACAAGAGGGTATAGAAAATATCAGAAGAAAAGGCCACTTTATTTCTCTGATTATATATAATTTATACATGAGTATAACCTATTCTAATACTACTAAACTACTAGATTTTTCGTATATACTAACTTATCTTATTTACTAGAAGATAAACTTATCTCCTAGAAGATAATCTCCTAAGCTAACTAAACTTATCTAAAATAATTATCCAACACTCCCCCTCAAGTTGAGGAATAGATATTTATCATTCCCAACTTGCTTAGAATTGTCTCGAATCTAGGCGTAGGCATGATCTTTGTGAAGATATCGGCTTCCTGTGCTTCAG
>JANZXV010000003.1:23720065-23738766 GCA_027576455.1 Erythroxylum roigii | reverse complement strand
AATAAACAATAATCACAACTGATATGAAATAATAATAATTTTTAGATATTTCATATATAAATAATAACAATTTATATGAAAAAGGACAATTATTATCATATAAATATAAAATTAAGGGTAATATAAATATTTAAAATATTACAATTTTAATTTTATTATATAATAAATAATAATTACATCAAAACATTTAATAAAAAATAATACTCAAATTATTATAATTTACAACAAAAGAGGTAGGAGTAAAAATTTTAAAACTTTTTGAGAATTTTGCAATTTAGTCTATTTTTTTCAAAATTTTCAATACTAACAAGTACATGACCTATATTATAAATACCAGCCGATACCAAACGAAACAAACAGGTATTCATCAATATTTATACCGGGTACATAAGTACCCTTATTTTGTACCGTTCCGGTACATAACGAAATTCCAATCTCTGTTATTGACTGAAAATGCGGCGGAAGTGGCTGGTCCTCCTGTTGTAGGCATTTAACTGACTCCAAAGCAGGCACTGGCTTCAATTTAACATTTTCTTCTACTAGGTAAATTTAACCTAATCAACTCCTGTCCTCCACATCCATGTCATGTCAATCTGAATCATAGCGTTGAGCTCATCAGAATCATTTTAAAACTTTCGAGCAAGTTTCTTTTTGAGTTAAATGGCAAAAGGGTAATTTTCGACTTTAATTTTTACATTATTCAACAAATAACATTTTTCAGAGTAACTTCAGTTTTTGACTATTTTATATTATTTTATTACATAAAAGGGTCCTTAAAATAAAAATTAAGATTTTATTAACATTTTTACCTGTAAGACCTATTGTAATAATTACCAAAATTTGACTTAACTAATTAACATGTTAAGGTAATGGATAAGTTAACCCTAAATTTTATTAACTTAACAATTAAATTAACTAAAATTATCAAGTAAACTAATTAAAAATAGTAACTAAGACAGAGTTACTATTTTAACTAATAAAATCCCAATTTTTCCTAATAGAATAAAAATTTCTAATTTTTACCGATCTTTCTTCTCCTTCATCACTGTTTCCAATTGCCATATGACAGCAGTTGTTGGTCATCGGCAAATTCGTCATCAATAGCCCTACGAAGTCGTCATCAATCGCCCTACGAAGTCGTCACTATTTTCAACTTGACAATGTATTGAGTTTACTGTAGTAAAGAATTTATAGCGTCTTGAGTTTATTGTTGCCTATCTACTTTGTTTATTAGATTATGTTGTGTGTTTTGGCTGCTTTCTTCTTGTGGCCTACACATGAGAGGCCATTCCATTTTGGGACGTGTGTTTTGGTTTGCCTCTCATATAGTCCTGTGTTGAGTTTATTGTACCTACTTTGTCTATTAGATTCTATCATGTTTTGACTGCTTTCTTTTCGTGGGTTGTACATGGGAAGCAACCCCATGTGGGAACATATATGTTTTAGTTGCTTTCCTGATATATCTTTAGTTTTCATAGCTTAGAGTACCAAAGATCTTGATTCACTTTGTTTGGTATATTGGTCCCCTCATAACATTTTATCTAAATGCGTTTGGTTTATGTCATCTTATGACATTTAGTCTCGTCTTTTAAGGTTCCTTTTATCTTAAGTACCTTGTTTGGTTTTCATGTTATTATCTTATAAAGATTTAAAAACTTTGAATCTAATTATATTGTTTGTTTAAATTTTTTCCTTGCCATATAACATGATGATACCATCTAAAAGTTATGCTAAGAAAATAGGGGCTCATTTTGTGGTTATTTTCTAAGGATTTTGTTACCATAGCGAGTGTAGCAATTGTGTTTACTTTTAAAAGTTAATGGTTCAGTTTCTTGCTATTTTCTTTATGGTTAGATTAATTTGTCTATTCAACTTGAAAATTTTTGCTATTTTTGTCTAATATTAAGATTTTTCCTTCATATTTATCCACCTTTATTTGAGTAAATTTTTGTACAGTCCATCATTTTGCTCTGGTCACCTTTATCTTAGAATGAATTAATGTTGGCTTTAACTTTTACTTAGATGTATCACTTAAGAATGGTTGACTAATAACTGTTGTTTTAAATTTAATTGGTGACCTAATGCCTATAGTTAGGAGTTTGTAATATTTGTTATCTATTTTGCTCAGTTTTTGGAATCTAATAATCATTTCATTTCTTTTTTATTTTAACTTAAGTGTATGCTTATATTTATCTCTTACCTTTTATTATCTAGCAATTCATTGATTTGGAGGGATTCATATTTACTTAAGGCTTAATTCTAATGCTATTATGCTTATAAGAAAATATTATAATGTGTTTAAACTATTTCAATTAAACTCATATTGTAGTGCTTGCTTTAATTTGGCCTAAACAATGCTTCAGGCCTTCATCCTAATGGTCTTTTTTACATTTTTGTTCTTAAGAATACATTAACTTCATATAGAATTTTAGGTTAATTATAAAACAAATCTGAAACTTTCGTCAATTTTTTCATTATAGCCTAAACTTAAAAAAGTAACAATAAAATGTCCAAACTTTCAATTTTTTCCATTTCTAGCACGACATTAGTCTTACTATTATCTTAGTTGGCGTGGCACTACCACATATCAATGGACTACCACTAATCAGACATGTCAACGTCATTAAGAGAAGGTTCCCTAATTAGCGAAACGACGTCATTTCTTGGCCTTAGTAAGAAACGACGACATTTCGCTTATTATCAGATGTCACTCTCTTCTCCTCTGTTGATAGCCCCAAAAGTCTGTAACTAAAATCCCTAACCTCTTCTCTATTCATAAGCCCAAAAACAATAAACTAAAATCCCTAATCATACATGGTGCTTCTTCTATCAAGAAGTGAATTGCTCCATAAAACCAACAAACATTCTTTCGTGAGTGGGTGCTTTCTAAGGGAGTGGTTTCGTCATTGGGAGAAAACTAAAAAATTGTGAAATTGTGAGTTCAAATTTTAGAGAAAGCTTGTTCTTCGTCAGTCTCACATCTTAAATCCCTAATTTCGTCTTCTCTCATGTACTCTTACTCTCACACATTCATTCCCTCAAACCTAAATCCATAATTTCTTCTCACACGCTCTCACTTCACACCCTCGTTCACAACAGGTTAGTTTCGTTCTTTTCTTTCTTTTTGGAATTTTAGTTTCAATGTTCTTTCATTTCTCCGACTTTGGGTAATTCTGATTTTTTCCATCATCTTAAGATACTTGGTGGCGTGGAATTGTGTCATTGATTGCCATTTCTTATGTCATTTCTACAGAGAAGCAGTTGACATGTTATGGCGGATGTTGAATTTTGTTATGGAACCTGATGAAGAAACATTTGTTTCAGTCTTATCTATATGTTCTGCAATGGGGACATTAGACATTGGGAGATGGGTTCATTATTGGATTAGGCATACTAGGTTTGTTCTTGATTTGCTATTTATGAAATGGTATGTTGTTGTATTAGGGTTTCGGTAGGTGAGGGTGCCTAGTTTGTAAAGGTATGAAATTTGTAAAGGTATGTTTCTGGTGCCCATATACCCATGGAATATAGTTTATAAGTGTCGTAATGATGTAGCCTCTCTTCACCATTTTGGACATTTAATTCTTTGTTGGGTGAATTTATGAAAAGAAATCATAGTAGTGTTGCATTTAAGGTAGTAATTAAATATTTGTAAGATGATATTGTAACAAGATAAAGAAATATGGCCAGAAATAAAGTATATGTAGCTTTTATTGGGCATGCACCTAGTATATATTTCATATGGGAAGAGTGTGAAGGTGTTATTAATAGATTCAAGGGTGCTATTTATTGTTCTTTTGATAGTGTAATAGAAGTTGGAAGGATATATTCTTAATTTTGTGAAGAGAAAGCATTATGTTCAACTATAAAATAACTGTAATATATATTATTTGTTATATGTGATAAATTTAATTGGATTAAAATATAATTAATATTGATATTTCTATATCTAATATATATTTTGAATATTGATTGCCCCAAGTGTAATGCTTTGATAAATTTACTAATTTTAAATGCTAAGCCTAACATTGGTCAACATTTTTATGAATGCGTTAATACAAAAGTAAGTAATTCAATTATCGTTTATAGCAATGCCAATCGTATAAACTAATGTTAATCAATATTCAAATTGAAGGTCTCTTGTAGGTACTTGGTATTTGTGAAAGACATGAAAGTTTGTTTTTGCCGTAAAATATATCAAACAAATTCTGTGCGTTAGGGTAAGAGTCTTGTTCGGAAGATGTATTGTTGTTTGCAAGAAGTAAGTATGTGTAAAACTTTATGTTCATTATGCAAATTTGTGATAAGTCCTAATATTTGTGTTTATATCTTTATTTTGTAGGTCCCATGCAATTTTATAGCTTACTCGTCAGATTTAAGTACAAAAAAAAGAGGAGATATTGTAATAGTTAGAAGAGCAAATGTAACTATAATGTTTATTGGGAGTTTTTGTCTTTTATTCAATAACCTACCACTTTAATATTTAGTTGTTGTAAGCTTTTCACATTGTTAAGGAAACTGCAATTATTATGAGGTTGTACATTTTAGAACTAACTACAATTAATCCAAGTTGAGTTTCAGTTACAAACCGAAAGGAGTTGTGAATGTGCCAAATCTATCTCCCAATTGCAACTCAATATATATAAGAAACTGTCACAGATAATGCCTTCAAGCTTGTCTTTTTTAAAACAGTGAAATCAAATGTAGAAAATGCATGTAAAATTTTAATAGAAAATTCAACTTTGGCCTAATTTTTTGTGATATAGTTATTTAGCATAAAAGACAACTTATTAACATCATTCCCAAGAAACATCTCCGTAATTACCTGTTACGTTTTAGGTAATTATCAAGATGTTTCTTGGGAATGATGTTAATAAGTTATCTTTTATACTGAATAACTAAAGAAATTGCCATGATTGATGAAAGAGGCTTCTCTATTTTAGTAAATGTCATATCATTTTACTAGGGAGTAGCCTCTTTTATCTCCTTAGAGTATTTTAAATACTAACAAAGTGCTAATTTTTGGATTAAAAGTGGAAGCATTGTGTCTTACTCTTTATGATTTGCATTTTTTGTGAATACCTTGTTGTACTTGGGTCTCAAATGGCGATGAAATTATTTTTTAATGGTTGCTTTATAGGTTTTAATGGCTCAATATGGAAGTATAAGGCTTTTTTTATGGTGGATATTTTATATCGTAGCCTGAATTCAGATATGTTAGTGGGGATATTGTTACATTTGACAATGTTGACATTGAATATATTAGTAATAGACAAATATATGAGATGGGATTGGAGTTAGGGTATGATCAAATTGATAAGGCATATTATAGAGTACCTAGTTTTAACTTAAGGGAGACACTAAGAGTTATAGAGTCAAATGAAAGTTCTATTAGGCTAGCAAACCATATGCAAATACATGGGATTATTGATGTATATGTAACTCATCATATAAAAACACCTATCCATGCTCCTGGCATATTACATATTAATGGAGGAGAGGCCCATGATGATGATGAACAGGGTGTTAAAATGGATGAGAACATGGAGGAATTAGGTTTAGATGTGAATGAAAATTTAGAAGAACAGGGTGCACTAATAATAGATAAGAATATGGACGAATATGGTTCAGATGTGAATTAAAATTTAGATTAATAGGGTCCATAAATGGATAAGAATATGCAGGAACAGAGTTCATATGCGAATGAAAATTTAAAGGAATAGGGTTCAAATATAAATGAAAATTTGGAGGAACATGGATGAAAATATGGAGGAACAAGATTCACATTTCCAATCATTCTTTTATGTAGACATTCCAGATGACCATCATCTAGTTGAAATTGAATCAACAGATTTGGTAGTGTTATTAGTAATGATGAATATCCTAATAGAGAGGAGGTAGGTGAAGCTTTGCGTAGACCCAGTTCAAAATTTAGGGACAATCCTACAAATATTGCACATAAGTGGAGATTGAGAACAAAGTTCAGAACTATAAAAGAATTAAAAGATATTGTTATCAATTATGCAGTACATACCAGATATAATGTTAGGTTAAAAAGTGTGAGAGTATTCAGATTAGGTATGTGTGTGTTGATATATGCCTATGGGTTTTTTATGCTGGATATGATAAGAGCGAGAAATGTTTCAGGGTTAAAACTTAACAACTCTTATCACACTTGTTTCACAACAGACAAACCAAAATTGGTTTTTGCCAAATTCTTGATGGGACACTTCAAGGATAAATTTTGGAGAAGCCTAGTATCACAACCAAAATAAAGGGTCAAAAAATGTAGAGAAAAGCTTAATATTTTTGTTACTTCAAGCACGTATAGAAAAGTAAAGAAGAGATTGAGGAAAACTAGAGCAACAAATTATATTACTGAATATGTGAAGTTGCAAGGTTATGTAAATGAGATGAAGAAAAGCAATCTTGGATCAATAGTTGATTGACAATTTTCAAGAAATTAAGAAAGTTCATTGCTACATGTATGTTATGTTATATAGTATATACTTTATTATTTTTCGTTATATAGTATATTAATCCTTCTTTATATTTTTTGTCGTTTAAAAGATTGTATATTTGTTTTAATGCCAAGAGAAAGGGTGGAAGCATTTAAGACCAATTTTGGGATTGATGGATGCTTCCTAAAGACAAAATCCCAAGGCCAATTGTTGAACACAGTTGGTAAGGATGGAGGTAGAGGAATGTATCCATTAGCCTAGGTAGTTGTAGAGATAGAAAACACAAATTTATGGACTTGGTTCATGAATTTGTTAACATCTGATTTAGAATTTGAAGATTGTAAAGGACTTACAACCATATCTAATATACAGAAGATATGTTAATATACTTGCAATTGAAATCATTATATGACATATTAACTACTATCTTTTAATTTAATTTAGGGATTAGTCAGGGCTATAGAGGAGACTTTGCTGATTGCAGATCACTGAGTGTGTGCCAAGTATCATAATTGGCATGGCAACTGGAAGGGAAAGGACCTTAAAAAGTAGTTTTGGAATTGCAATTGGTCAACCTATGTTGGAGATTTCAACGAGCAACTGAAGAGGCTTGACAAAATAAGCCGTAGATGTGCTTCAGTATTAGTTGAATATCCTAAAGAGAGGTAGACAAGATGTTACCAATCTTTTGAAACTAAATGTCCAATAGTTAACAACAATATAAATGAAACCTTTAATGGGTGGATCCTATCAGTAAGGGACAAGCTAGTGATTAGTATGTTTGGGACAGTTAGAATAATGGTTATAAAGAGAGATGCAGATAGGAGACATTTTTTAGTTAGGTGGCAGTCAAATATTGCACCGAATATAATGAAGAAGTTGGAGAAGAACAAAAAAAGAGGCAATGTAGTGGAGATTTTTTTTTGGTAAATCAGTAAGTAGATAAAATTAAAAATAAAAGAATAATAAAGTACATGCAACGGGGAGACCCCGAAACTGAACAAAACCACAGTAGAGAAATATAGCCCTTCCTGTGCGAAGAGCTTAACTACACAACATCAACACGCTAACAGACTACCAAAAATAGGGACTAAAAGGAGATACAACCCAAACAACAACAACCTAATCCCCGATACACAAAAGCCAATCACAGAAGGGGCTTAACAAGAGACTCCCATATAATAAGTTACTTGCACTCAAGCGGCTGTGGCTGATGAGTTACACTAACAAACAACTCTTGGAGCACCCAAGTATGAGAAAGTTGCTTAGGAAGATACCATGCTCGTCTCAAGTGCTAGTAGGTGACAACCAGACTATGCTCAAAAGGTGGCTGAAGTTGCTTTCCCAAGTTGAGAAGTCCACTGCATCCTGAACCTGAAACATGTTAGAGAAACTAAAACCAAATAATACAATTTACCTACGCTCAGTGTTTGAGTAGAGCTGCTCCATCACTTGGAAGATCACTTTAGCATTGAAGCTCCCTACGTCCAAGGTTTTATCTTGGAAGGTTTTGAGGTTTCTCCTAGACCAGATGTTATAGATAACTATAGCTAGCAAGGTAAGAAAGGTGTGTATGTCAAAGCTATAGGGCCGAGGATTTTGGTTGAACCAAGTTGGAATTGAGAGTAGGTTTAAGAGGAAGGGAATGTTTAGCTAAAAATGACTAAGACAGTAAAGCCAAACTGATTTGGAAAAGGGACAATCAAAGAAAAGGTGTCGAATAGATTCATTATCTGCAAAACATAGGGAGCAATGGTTTAAGACAAAAGTATAACACAGTTGGTCTCTTGTATGTAGCTTATTCTGGAAAGCTAACCATAATATAAAGGCATGCCTAGGGAGAGTACCATGAGACCACACCAAGTTATACCAAGGGACTCGAGGAGAGGGGGGTCTTAACAAGGAGTAGGCTGAAAGGTTGGTGTAAGATTTAGAGGGGCTGGCAATCCATTCAAGTCGATCTGGTTGGGAGGCACCAGGTTGGTAGGTTAAAGGTTTTAGCCTCTGAATGACCTCAATGGTGGTAGCTTGCCAGTTCCAGGTATTGTCAGTGATAACTTCTGCAACTTTGACATTCATTGGGAGCTCTAAACTGTTAATAATCTTCGGAGTTGAGAGATCCTTCAAGATACCTCGATGATGCCACGGGTCCTGCCAAAAGAGAGTAGTTACTCCATTCCCTATCTTAAATCTAAAGTGGTTCCCAAGAATATTCCTGACCTGAATTAGTTTCCTCCATCTCCAAGAGCTATTACAATTAGGTTGAGCATTCCAGAAATTGTTTCTTCTAAGAATTATGGTATGAACCTATTTAACCCACAAAGCCTCCCTATCAGTGAAGAGGATCCAGATTCTGTTGCCCAACAAGACAGTATTCTAAGTGGAAAGGTGTTTAATACCCAGGCCACCCTCCTTTTTAGGTCTACGGAGATCTGACCATTTAACCTTGGCGTGAGTGGTAGACTCAACTTTACCAAACCATAAGAAGTTCCTAAGTTTAGACTTAATGTCCTTTGTAATGGAAGCAGGAAGAATGAAATGGCTAGCCCAATAGACCTGGAAGGTAGACAGGACAGAGATGACTAACTGGAGCCTACCAGCATAGGATAAAGTCTTATTAGTCCACTTGTTAACTATGGAATCAATTTTTTTCAACAAGGGGAGACAGTCCCTTCGAGTCAGTCTACCTATTAAAAGAGGAACACCTAAGTATTTCATAGGGAGGTGACCTCGTTTCAGGCCCGAAAGAGTTTCCAAATGATTGGCCCAATGGTTCATATCAACAGATAAGAAGAATTGGCTTTCATTCAGATTCATGTCTAAGCCAGCGAATTTAGAAAAAGTGTTTAGGCAACTAAGCAATACATTAACAAAGGCCACATCAGCATGAAAAAACAGTAGCAAGTCATCAGCAAACAAAAGATGGGAGAGTTTGAGAGTTTTGCATCTCCAATTAAAGGTAAAATTAGGAGCTCTAGCAATTGAATCATTCATACTCCTAGAGAGGACCTCCATACAAATAATGAACAGGAAGGGAGAAAGAGGGTCGCCCTGTCGGAGTCCTAATTTCCCACAGAAAAATTTGGTTGGGGACCCATTAACAAGAATAGAGTAGGATGGAGTGGTTATACACTCAACAACCTATCTAATAAATATGGGAGGGAGACCTATAGCATGGAGAATAGTTAGGAGAGAATCCCAATGAATAGAATCGTAAGCTTTTGCCAAGTCGATTTTGAAAGCACATCTTTTATGGTTATTGGAAAGGTGATAGTTTTTTTAGATTTCTTGAGCTAAGAGAATGTTATCCCCTATACGCCGATTAGGGATGAAAGCACTTTGGTTAGGACAAATGATAAGGGGCAAAATCTGTCTGAGTCTATTAGCCAAGATTTTTGTGATCATCTTATAAAGCAGGTTACAACAAGAAATAGGTCTGAAGTCTAAAACTGTGGAAGGTTGGCTCTTTTTTGGAATCAGAGAAATAAAGGTAGAGTTAAGCTCTTTGAGGAGCTTCCCATGATGGAAAAAGTCTTGAATTGCCCTAGTAATCTCAAGCTCCACAATAGGCCAGGTATGTTTGAAAAAAGAAACCATTAAACCCATCTGGATCGGGGGCCTTGTTGGGGTTGAAGGAAAAGAAGACTTCCCTAACCTCTTGAGAAGTAACTTCAGCTACAAGAGTGTTTCTAAGGTGCTCAGGAACAGGGTGAGGGAAAAGAGGATTCACATAATCTGTAGCAGGAGCTAGGACTTTCTTTTTGCTTAAAGAGTTTTGGAAAAAATTCAGGAATGTTTCTAAGGTGCTCAGGAACAGGGTGAGGAAAAAGAGGATTCACATAATCTGTAGTAGGAGCTAGGACTTTCTTTTTGCTTAGAGAGTTTTGGAAAAAATTCAGGAAGGTTTTTTGAATAGCTTCTAAGGCAGTGATCCTTTGGCCATTAGTAACCAGAAGCGAGTGGATTGGGTTTCGGTTCCTATTAGACAAGATGGAATTGTGAAAAAACTTAGTGTTTCGATCCCCCTCCCGAAGCCAATTAATGCGGGAAGTTTGTTTGTAGAAGGATTCTTGGTTAGTTAAGGCAGTAAAAAGGTTTGTCATAGCCTCTTGTTCCTCAGAAGCAAGCTGAGTCGAATTAGACAAAAGCCTCATTTGATCTTAGATGGAATTCATGGTGGCTTGACAAGTCTTAATTCTTTGAGTTAAATCTCCTACCTGGAATGAGTTAAGGGATTTGAGGGCAGCCTTGATACGTTTGAGTTTTGTCACAACACAGAACATAGGAGTTCCTCGAATATGAGAATTCCAAGCTTCTACTATGATTTGAAGGAAGTTTGGTTGATTGACTAAGAAGTTGGAAAATCTGAAAGGAGAATATCTCCTATGAAGGGCAAAGGAAGCCCTACCACTATTGGAGACTGATCAGAAATATTTGGATTGGGAATCTCGCCATAAGATCTGGGAAAGAGGGAGCTCCAGTGCGAGTTAATGAGGGCTCTATCTAGTTTCCTAGCTATATGGAGATCACCAGATTGCTTGTTGGACCAAGTGAAAAGTGGCCCACAAGAGTTAAGGTCAAACACTTCACAGTCCTCCACACAAACCCTAAACTCTCTCATGCCACTAATAGCTGTTGAGCTAAGAGGAACTGCCTCGTGAGGGAAAAGAATAGTGTTAAAATCACCTACCAATTACCAAGAGTGGTTTCCAATAGAGGGTTTAATGGCAGAAATGTTATCCTAAAGAAGTTTCCTATGATTGAGGTTGTTAGAGCCATAAACACAAGTAACATAAAAACCAGAAGCACAGTTCACTGGATACACTTCCAAATGAATCAATTGGTCAGTGGACTGAATAAGGGTGCAAACAAAACGGTCAGGATTCCAGAGAACAACTAACCTTACATAAGCCGCTTGGCCTAGGTTACTACAAAAGAGCCATCTAAGGAACATAGAAGAACAGATGGAATTCAATAAGGGAAGGGATTTAATCCTAGATTCTATCAGACACACAAAAGAAACAGAAATAGACTTCAGGAAAGATTTCACAGCTAATTGTTTTTTATTATGGTTAAGATAAGACCTCTAATATTCCAAAATCCTAAATCCATAGCAGAAGAATAAGACAACATTCTTAGGATTGTTTCCTTCTAGATTTCCTACCTCTCCTAATGGTGAAGTCCCCTTCTGCCCTACCCTTAAACCCAAGTTCTGAGCTTCACATATCAGGAACCACAGTAGAGATAGGAGAAGTAATAGAGTTACCTGATTCACTCATACTAGGACGGGGGGCATCTTCAAGATTGACTGAAGGGGCAACCATCTGCTGCTGCACTTCCTTGCCGTCAGGCTGCTCAATAGGAGTGTCCAACTGCACACCCTCAGGACTAGTTGGGGAATTTGTAGGGCTTGATTGCAAGGCATTGTCCTGCGGGGGGAGTCCACTAGTTGGTATAGGAGTTCGTTCCTGCTCCAGTTCAGCTTGGAATCTAGTTTCAAAACTGCGACCAGTGGGATACCATTCTTGTTTCTGAGCCGCCTTCTCCGATTGCCATTCATATTCTATGGCAATTTCTTTGAAAGACATCTGGCCCTCATCGTCATAGGTTGCTAACTGAAAGGAGGAAGGCCATTTCTTTTCCAGGTCCAATTCTACACACAATCTGGAAAAGAGGATTCTGGACATCTTAGCTGTGTGAGAGTCCATCAAAAGAGGGCATCCTACTGCACTGGCAATCCTACCCAGACCCTTAGTTAAGTTAATAGGTTATTTGCTTAAGTTAAGTTAATTTGTTAGGGTTAATCAATTACGGTAGGCCTCATTGGTAAAAATGTTAATAAAATTTTTATTTTTTATTTTAAAAAAGCGGATCTCATACTGCCACATGAACAGGGGCGGATCCAGAAAATTTTTTAAATGGGGAAAATTTTTCATTTTTAATGGGAGCAAAATTTTAATGGAAGCATTTTTTTTATGGGAGCAAAACTTAAAATAATAAATTTTTACATGAAATTTTTTCAGGACAGTAGAGAAATTTTTTAGGGGCAGTGGGGGGCAAGTAGTGGATCCGCCCCTGCACATGAATATGGATTATGAAATAAAATAATAAAAAGTTTGCTACGTTAGAAAAGTGTCAATTTTTCCATCATTTTAGGGTTATATCTGAGAGTTTTTCCAATTGTTAGAAATTTTGTACTCTCCAAAACATTAGGATTAAATTTTGTTAGGTCAAAAATGCCCAGCTGCCTAAATTCAACAGGACCTTGGGATTGAGTATGATTGATTGTTTACTCACAGCATTTCAATAGAGAAAGGAGGAAAAAAAAACAAAATACAAATTGATCCTAACAAAAAACAGCAAACAGTACACCTATAGATTCCATTAGTATAAAAAGAGTCTTCTTACAAGTAGATCAGAGAAACAATTCTAAGTTCTACCTTTTATTTAACATTTGATTAATAGATATAGAGGTGGAAAAGAGCCCTCAACAGCAGACAAGACAACTACAAAAGATGTAATTTCATTTTATTTATTATTATTGTTTTGAGTGATAGTCTGCTGGTTAAGCCTGGCGGCAGCAGCCACAGAAGCAGCGACTCCAGCAGGATGAGTAGTTAAGAAAGGATCATTCCTCATTTCTGCTCCAGCCACCCCCTCCGCATCCCTCCTTGTTGCCGCCCTGTCCCCCGGTAATTTTGATGCTGCGTCCTACATTCATTTTTCTACAATTACTCCTAATTAATCATTATATATACACATACATACACACAATGACATGACATGAGCTTTGCTTTGCTCTTTGCCATTAAATTAAATTACCGCCAGAATATCACCCAGTTTCGTCTTCTCTTGGTCATTGGTTAACCTGGCATTCAGAGTTGCAGCGGATTGAGCCGAGGCCGCCACACCACCAGGAACAATGGTTGTCCTACCCGTGGCTCTTACTTCTGCCGCCTGAATGGCCGCCGCATCACTCCATTCTACAGGCTTCTGTCCTGCTGTTAATGCTGTAGCTTCGAGTGCTTCTCCAATGGTAATGCCACCACCACCACTTCCAGTACTCGTTGTTAGAGCCATGGACTGCAATGGAACTCTTTGACCATACTGCCCCACCACCTACAAGTAAAAGTAATTCTTCATTTTATGTCGACTCTCATCTCACCGTATCACTTTAAAAAGTATATATATTCCAGCCAGCACATGAAAATGTTGTCGTTGCAATAATCTAGATATGCACCAATCCCACTTGTGTAATAATATCGCAACTTTTACTATTTGAGTAGGTCGAAACTCTTTGAGTCCAAATCAACAATTTCAGTAGTTATTGTAATGACAGTAGTGCCTTGAACTAACGTAGAAACTCAATCACGTAATCACTAACCTTTCTCTACCTTCGATTCAATGCGAGGAAGGGGAACCTATACCCAGATCAAAATCACTCACCTGTCCACCGACTGATTCTGTAATCACACGCCTACCGGGCAAATCAGTGGCCGTGATGCTGACACCCGAATCGAAGGGCACATCGTTCACGTCATCGTGACCGACAAATCCGGCCCTCTCATTCTTCATAGCAGCAGACTGCATCAAAGAGGCGGCACCTCCTCTTTGGGTCTGACCCATCATTGCATTCTCCGCCGTCTGCATCATGGCAGCATCTCTAGGGGCCACCGTTTTCTCAGCAAGCTCACCTTCAACGGAGGAGAACAAATCTCCATACTTGATGGGTTCTTCTTTGCTTTCCCTCCTCGGCTGTTCTTGGCTCATATTTAGTATCCTTAGAGTTGCACTCTATGATTATTCTCACCCCGCAAAAGGGTTATCAGATTTGAGTCGCATGTGTTTGTTATAGGCTTTTCTTGATTTAGACAAGTGATATTAGGCCTGTGACGGTAGTGAAGATCGGAGGAGCACTTTTCTACGTGCATGGGGATTTGACACGCAGGGGAATAGGGAGTGAACCGTGGAAAGATTTGAGGAGGGACATGTTTGTAGGCATAAAACACTTGTCTGATTCTGAATCGAATGGAGAGTTCGATGTGATTGTATATGCTTCAGAATTGCTTGGACAAGTCAACCGACAGGTGGCCTTTAACACGAAGTTGACGACCTGGTCCCCGTAAATAACGATGGAAAATTAAATGCACCCTCTTAAATCAAAATGAAGGACAAATTTTATTTAAAAAATATCAAATTTTATTCAATTTTACCGTTCTAATCTTAATTTTAAAAAATGATAATAATTTTAAAAAATAATTTGTTGTTAAATTCTCATTAGTCACGTCAATTAATAGTTACTCCAGCGACATTGTTAACCGAGTCCAGATTTTCTGTCCAATATTATAGTATCTTATTATATCCAATAAATCTCAGTCATTTATTTATGTGAGTTCCGCATAAGGGTCGCGTGGGTCTCGCAAAATAAATGGCTGAGATTCCATAAGATAGAGTAATATTGGACAGAAGATCCGGATATCAACTAATATATTTATGACGTGACACATGTATTTATTATTACAAGTCATATACATATTTAAAAATAATAAGATACCTACAACACCTACAACCTTTATTCTTCCGCATCTGAACAAAGTTTCCCAACAGCAAATTCTCCTTAATTCGTCACACATGCATTGGATCGTTCCTGTCGCACCATATTGTCTCTGTTGCAGCACCTCTTTGTCTCTGTCACACCACCTCTGCCTTTCGATGAATAATAAATATCCTGATGATGCAGCAACTTTCGCATATTGTGTCGATCAACTATTTAACTCAATTTGATTTTCCTCCTTTGTGTCAATGAAACAAAAAAGTGTGGTTCATCAAAATTTGGTATCAAATTTAGTCAAGATTGAGAAATTATTGGTATGCTTTTATAATTAAGGATTGTTTGTAGTTGCTCATTTAATACTTCTTTTTTTTTTTTTATCCGAGGAAATTTTATAGACAGGTTAAGCGAACACACCTCTCCGAAGGCCCAACTAGCGCACCACCCCACAAACGGGCTAAGCGGGCGAACCTCATCATCGAGGGCCCAACTAGTTCTCCACCTACAGGTAAAACCTCAGCTGTCCCAGGCTCTTACAAGAGGGGCTACTATGTAATCGAACCTGGGACCTAACTGAAGTCAAGTCCCGCTCTCAACCATCGAGTCACAACCCTTGAAAGCCATTTAATACTTGTAAAACAATTATTGCATGAATTTGATGCATGTTCTTAATTTAATTTAAGTTTTACCATGAAAATTACCTTTGAGTATGTGAAAGTAACAGATGTTTAGTGTACTAGCAAGTAAAAAGGTGGAACTCACGCTTAGTGAAACTTTGGTTATAGCAGTGAAAAGAATGTTGAAAATTGACTATTCTGATTTAGTTAAAATGGATCTCCAGAACTCTTCCTTGATGTTTTTCACGTAAAATCTACAAATTTTCCAATCTTTATTAATTGACTGGTTTGTGATCTTGATGGATCAAGCAAATTTAGAAAATCATTTAGGGGTTTGATAGTTATCAGGATACAAACTCAAGTGAGAAGAGAAGTATGAATAATAAATCTTATGATAAGAATTAATGAGGTAGGAAGTTTAATTACGTTTTTTTCCAAAATTCTTAAACCTAACCATGATTGTGTAATTAAACCAACTCCTTCCCTCTAATCTCTTATAAACACCTTCTTGTAATAATAAATTGGAAAATTTTAGTTATTGTTATATGTTTGTAATTAACTTTTTATAATGTTATCAACGCCTAAATATTTTTATTGAAAACTAATGTTACAATTATTTGTAATATCAACATTAGTAAATTTTGATTTCATTGTGGTGCGTATTAAAAATAAATAACAACAACATGATATGTTGGGAAAAAGGTCACAAGGAAGAAGGATATGAGCGTTGAGGAACTTAGCATGCTAGTATTAAAAGAAATGTCAAGAGAAAAATGACAAAGAGTAATATCAATGATTTACAATTTTTGTAAAGAGTCAATGAGATGCTTAAAAGAGTAAATTTACATCACGATAAGGACATATTGCCAATGCTAATTACATAAAAGAATTGAACTATCACAATGCTGATTTTTAGTACGAGTATGATTATGTGAATATTGTAATATATGGTGAAGAATTTGGTTAATTATGATATCATCAATGACTTTGAAACTAATAAACAATAAAATTTGAGTATGAATGAATAAGGGTTGTTCTAAGTTCAAATAGATTAACATAATGAAGATTTAATTGTTATGAAGATAAGTGAATCTAGAGATGATTTATGTTAAAGAATAGATAAATGCAATTGATAATGTTACTGTAAGAATATGTTACTGTAAGAGTAAATGAGAAAAAACATGTGACAAGAGGATAAGTAGTGAGTTTGAATTTGATGATGTTGTGGATGACGTTGGAAACAATGATAAAGATTGCAATAAAGAGACATCTTATTCAAAAAATTCATAAAGAGGAGAAGAAGTTCACATAGTTTGTACAGGGAGTGTAATGTTCAATCACTTGTTTGTAGTGATGATAGATGGTACAAAGCGTTTATCATAAGGAAGAAATACATTATATTTAATCCAAAAGTGGATATGAAGGATTTTTAGTTTATAATTGGCATGAAGTTTAAGGATGAGATGCAATTTAGGGAAGCAATCACAAATTATACAATTATAAATGTATATGATATTAAAATGGTGAGATTTAGTGTGACATTCATAATTGTTTGTAAACCATAATGTCCATTTATTATATATGCTAGCTAAATTAAAAAATAAAAAATATGTGATATGAAGATATTAGAAAATAATTATAGTTATAGGAAAGTATAAAGAAAAAAGTAAGCTAGCAAGAAATGAATAAAAATGAATTATTAAACAGGTTTAGGAGGAACCCTAAATAGTGAATTAGTTAGATGATGGATGAATGTCATTGCTCCTACTAAAAAAGTGAATTGACTAAGGACATGAATTGAATTGGTCAGTTAGCTTTGATGATTGAATAAATGGACAACATCATTATTCTAAGCAATTTGATCTCATTCATTTGTATTATGATTGAATGACTAAAAGATATCATTATGTTATTCTTTTCATTCTTTAACCTAAAATAAGCGAAGCTTTCGTATTTGCCATTAAAAAAGAAAGTTAGAATTTTATAATAATACTAAAATTTTATAAAATGATGTAAAATGACCAGATAAAACAGTTCAAAAAGATAATTCTAAGTCACTCATTCCTATTGAAAAAGTAGTTTATAAGGAGATCCTTCTAATAATGCATCTAACCCACTACAAACCATCTACTCAGTTAAAAAACCCATTAACTGAACCTATGTTGCTCATCATTCACCCCAAAAACCTATTGAACATCTAAAATTATGTCAACACTATAGCTAAGTACATCAGATGTACAAGATATATGTTAGATCCCACATCGGCTGGAGAGGAGAACGAAGTACGCCTTATAAGGGTATGGATACCTCTCCTCTTCATCCGTATTTTTCCAAGGATGGGAAGAGCAAAACTGTGAGGAGTTTGGTCCGAGAGGCAACCCAAAGTGGACAATATTTGTGGGCGGGTGGTCTGAGCTGTTACAAATGGTATTAGAGCCAGTACCCGAATCATTGTGCTAGCTAGGCTGGGCCTTAAGGGGGTGGAGAGTTTGAGATCCCACATCGGTTGGAGAGAAGAATGAAGTATGCCTTATAAGAGTATGAATACCTCTTCCCCACAAGACGCGTCTTCCTAAGTGCGGAAAGAGCAAAACTGTGAGGGGTTTGGCTCGAGGGGCAACCTAAAGTGGACAATATTTGTGAGTAGGTGATTTGGGCTGTTACAAATGGTATCAGAGCTAGTACCCAAACCGTTGTGCCATCTAGGCTAGGCCCTAAAGAGGGTTGGTATTAGACCTCGAGTCTTTTTGCAAGCTAGGATTATCTATCGAGGAATTATTGGAAATTAGCTATGTGTAAATAAGAAAAGAAATGGTGAGATTGAAATGAATGGAAAGAGATTTATTGAACCAAAAGCCATAGGATTTATTAAAGTGTTTAAGTTGGGAAATTTTCTAAACATAGCTCAGTATTTTGAGAAATTCGGGAGTTGTAGACATCCGATTAAGTTGATTCTTGAGGCTAAATTAAACTAGAGAAATAGAGCTACAATTTGTCTGTTGGACTTAAGTTCTAATTTAGTCTCTAAGAGTTTCAATTTTTGGATGGAAATTGAGCATGAAATGTTGTTTC
>JANZXV010000003.1:23705499-23718633 GCA_027576455.1 Erythroxylum roigii | reverse complement strand
ACCGGCCGGTTCTCTGATAAACCGGCCGGTTTTAATATTAAAGGGTTATTACCTCGGAAAGAGAACCGGCCGGTTTTAATATTAAAGGGTTATTACCTCGGACCGAACCGAACACATGGCCGGTCCGGACCATTTCCGGTCGGACCGGCCAGTCCGGTCCGGTTTTCAAACCTTTGGATAAGTTCTCTCTCAAATTGACATAGATGTATATCCAAAATAAAATTTTAATAAATTTCAAGTAAAGGGTTAAATCATTGTTGCAAACAAAGAACCCAATATACTAAATTAATTAAATTGGTAATTTATAGAAACAACTAAAGTGTTTGTTATCTTGCAAAGATATATTCATTCAAGTAATACCAAATAGATAAAAAAATTTATCAATAAGTAGAAAATCAAATAAATTGATAGCAAATAATGAAAAAGGTTTCAATAAAGCAATTAGTCTTATGCATTATAAGCAGACTCAAAACAAATCAAATTAAAGGCTAAAAGGAAGTAATTGTTAAGATTTCTTAAGGTCATCATAGCCAGTTTTCCGTCTTCAAGCAAAGCAACAAAGTGATAAACTATTAACAAAAACAATGGATCATTCATGTCGCTATGGTGGCAGCTATAAAACCCTTAACGAGGGTGTGGACTATTTTAGTAAAAAGTTTATAACTAATCCATTTATATATCACATTTGGTAACATAAATCTAATATTTGGATCGCAATATGTGTCTACCTATAACAACTTAAAAATAAACAAGAAACATTTCATTTTAGGATAAATAATTAGTTAATAATAAAGAAATAACACCTTAACAAATTAACTAAAAGATATAGATAAATATATAAATAATAAAGGCATATAAAAATAATTAAAAATACAGACTTTAGTCTATCACAATCAATTAAATTTTCAATAATGTCATCAAAACGTTTTGATAACTCACAAAAGAAGACTCAGCCCCATCGTAAACAAAATCCTTAAAGAAACAAAAACTAATACCCTAGTTAAACAAAACAAAGTTAAGACCTCATTAAAACAATATCAAGGAAAAACAACTTTTTATTAAGATAAAGAGAGACTAGATTTGAAAATAATTTATTAGTTAAGAAGAGATACAAAAGGCAAAATGAATAAAAAAAATTAATATGAAAAGTTAAAAGGAAACTTGCGATATTCACGTCTAACAGTCACTAGCCCTATTATCTCAATTAGATCATGTTAGTTTATGCCTTTACAATTAATCGGTTAGTTGAAATTTTATGTATGACATTATTATTGAATTAATAAAGACATTATTTATATCTATATATTCTATTAATTATATTTGATGTTTTAATACTAAAGGTAAAGTTTCTAAAATAATTATTTTACGATTCAAATTATAATAAGATCATAATTATGAGATTCAATTTGTATTTATTTATTATTCAATTTGTATTTATTTATTATTTCTAAATTGTTCGTAGTTTGTAGTCTTATCAAGATAGGATATTATTGCAAGGCTATAGTCTAAAACCATTATAAAGCATCACAAGCAATACAATTGATAAGATGCTTTCAATAACAACTAGGCCAATATATATGTATGGCCCAACAAAATTACAAATTAAAATTAATATTTAATTGAATACATCTAGGAGAATCAGCCTGTTAATGAATATTCCAATTATCTTTCATTCCTAGAGATATTGAGAGTTTGGAGCCCCTAACTGTTGACACCAACCTTATGCAATTAATGGTCTTCACTTTAATATCTTTAGATGAATTGGAATGCCCTTTAAATAACCTCAAATTTCTTTCCTTCTATAGGGAGTATATAGGCATCCAAAACATAAGTAGAATACTATAAGGTCATCTTTTTACATTATGAGTTGTACTTGAGATCCATTGAAGAATTGATCTTTAACCTATGACTTAGTAATTTAAGTTGCATCGAGCTAGAAAGTCATTCCATAACTATTTAGAGAAATGCTAGTTAAATAAAATATGGATTCTAATTCTATCTAAAGTTAATATTCTTTCCCTTATTAATTTCCGTAAGATAAATGACATTGTTAGAGCCTGTAGGTTATTCCAAACTAAAAAGTGTTAGTGAAATTTAAGAGCCATTTCTCTTATGGAATTCACACTTGGAGAAGGTACCTAATGAATTCCTAATCCAATGCACCATATCCTCCATGTCAAGATTAGGGGAGTAAGGGGGAAGCATCTTTAGAAAAAATTATGCCTGCCTATTGTTACATCCCCACATACTATCAATGATTAGTTCTTTAGTCCTTGCATTAGCTACATAGAGGAATCTAATACTTGGTAAGATCAGTAGTTGAAATAGAGTGCCAAAGGAGCTCCAACTATCTTTCCATAACCAAGCATCATCATTATTGCCTATCATGTAGAGCATCAAAGACTGCACAACTTTTCTAAGCTTTAGGATTTGATTCATACTCCAATATGAGTCACTCTTCAACTTGATGGTCTAAATACTCTTATTTTTCAATTAGTGCTCATTTTCCCATTTCATTAAAAGGGATTCATTTTTATTCATAAGTTTCTAAAGCATTTTTACTAGGAACACTTTGTTGATAAGCTAAACAAGTCTTATACCCAAATGTCCCTCATCTTTGGGTATAAACATTATGTTTCTTTCTTATGAAGAAAGTCATTAATCTCACAAATTAAAGTGTGGAAATACTTAAACAAACAAATGTGTACTTATTAAAAAATAAGTTCACTAAACTGACCCTATTTATGAGGATCCTAAATCGAATATTACTTATGTATCTGTGGATATGATAATTGTATAAGTGATCCTTAAACTTGAGATTACCAAAGTATCTCATGTGAGAATTATTATGTTTTGATGCTACTTATAATCTATTCTATATGTTTTGATACTACTTATGATATATTCTCTTTAGGGTAGCCTAGTTAGTAGTACTTGGATACATTATGAACGATATAGAGATAGTTAAATGAGTCAATAAGGATTTATCACTCTAAAGCAATTAGAGAGAATGCTCCATTATTCTTAATTAGTAATGATTTAAGGAATTCTCCAGTTAGAGTGAATTGAGATTTGAAAAGTGTTTTCAAACATTAATTATAAATGAATTACTAATTAGCAAGAACGAACATTATTAGACTTAATAGTGTAGACATTGTATCCATACTTTATATCCAACTGGAGCGTTATATGTCAAATGGATTAAATTATACATTATAACCATGCGTGGATAGGTTGAGTCAAATCTTTTGATATTCCTAATGTTTTGATAACATCATTTTAAATCTATTATTATAAATTGTTTAATTCGATAATTAAAGATAACATAAAAAAAGTTTTAATTTGTCTAATTCTAATTATAAATTAGAATATAATCTATATTAATTGACAAAATATTAGTAACCTAGCGAGTCACACATAAAGAGCAGTTAGAAAGAAAAAATCAATTTAAATTAAGTTGTATTTAATTGTGAAGTTTCAGAAATTTTAGAGACTAAATATAAACTATTTGATTTTATTAAAATTAAACTACATGATAATTAGAGTTTGAATTTAGTTATAATTATAAATTTTAATTTTAATAAAAGATAAACCCTAATTCTCTTTTCTATAAGTAGGAAATAGGAATAAGGGAGCAAGCATTCTTGGTTATTCTTCTCAAATATTGAGTTCTTTTTCTCTGCTTTATGGATATTGTTAAAGGTTGGACACTTGAATAGCTTATAGTTAACATCTTGTGAAAGGATTTTGTAGGAATTTAAGTCAAGTATGATTTAGTTACCTTTTATAATTCATAATTTTCAAGTTATTTAATTGTTAAGATCAAATTGGGATACTATAAATTTTTTTTGTTGCACCCATGATTAGATCACGATTTTCTAATAGTGGTATCATAGTCATCCTAACTATCTAACTTAATGATAAAAATTAAAGCTTAAAACTTATTACAATGAATTCTCTAATACTGATCATAACACTAATGATGGCCTTGGGATCACTCCAAACCAATTTTCTTTTGACTTATCATTTAAGTCAACATTTTTAGTTTAAGTTTGCTCACTCTTGATCTCAATTATCACCTTGATAGTAAAATTAAAACATGCCTCATCTCCAATCATCACAAATACTATAAGCTATTGCTCTTGTGAGAGGGCAAATATTTTATCTACATGACATACTCTTTGATTTGTACGTAAAATATTCCATATAAAGTAAACATATTTTAGAATTAAGTGTTACACAATGCCTATCACTTAATAAACAATGTCAACACATATTTACATTTAGACATGACAATACAATAATGAACATAGAAGGAGAAATGTTTATAAATTACATTTCAATATCTACGTAATCTTAGTGACTTCACATGTCCAGTATATATATCTCTAGAAATTAATCTTGTTATTTGGTCTTCCACCGTATCTTGTGTAGATATATACTTCATGTTGACTTCTCCTCGTGCAATTATTTCTTTCACTTAATTGTACTTGGTATCTATATGCTTAGTTCTATAATGAAATTTAGGTTCTTTAGTACAAATGATTACTACTTAACTATCATAATTGATTACTCTTAATGACTCTCATATTAACCAAGAATCGATTGAGCCACATTCTTCTTATACTACTGCTAATCATGTCATAAATTTAGCTTCAATTATGAAACGCAACACAAGATTATTTCTTACCTTTCCTTAATATAGCATCATTTTTTACTATGAAAACAAATCTCTAAGGTAGGTTTTCTCTCATCTAAATCTCCTTCTAATTTGCATTTGTATACCTTATATACAAAAGCCATTGTCTTGACAAAACAATGAATAATTAAAAATACTTTTTAGATAATTTAATATTCTCTTTTATACTTTTTAATGTGTTTCTCTTATATTTGACCAATATCAACTCACCATTTCAAACAATATAAAAAATATTTGGCCTTGTAGACATCATAGCATAAGTGAGACTTCCAACTAAACTAGAATATAAAACTTTCTTCAATAGTTTCCTTTCTTATGACGTTGATGGGCAAAAGCTAAGACCTCACCCTCTAACAATAAGATTATCAATTGTTTTGCAATCTTATATACGAAATCATTCTAAAATCTTTTGAATATAGGTTGTCTGAGAAAGTGACAATAATCTTTTTGAATAATCTCTTAAAATCTTAACTCCAATAATATATGCAAATTCACCCATGTCTTTCATCTCAAATTCATATGACAAGCTTTTGATTTGCTTAACAAACTCAGTCTTTATAAGCAATCAAAAATTTATCCATGTATAAAGATAAAATTATAAAATTATCTTTAAATCTCTTATTATATATATATACACACAAACACAATGTTGTTCATCAATCATGTGAAATAATTATGTTATAAAAAATAATTTACCATTACCTAGAGGATTCATTTTGATCATAAATCAATTTCAATAATATACACATTTTAAATTCTTATTCTATCGCAATGAAAGTTACAAATTATTCTAGGGTTAATTGAAAAAAAAATCTCAAACTTTACTCAATTTTGTAATTATAACCTGAACTTAAAAAAGCGACAATTAAATGTTCAAACTTTCAATTTTTTTCAAGAACCGTTAACGTTGCTGACGTGGCTTGCCACGTAAGATAGATACCCTTAACACTTATACACATCATACTTAATCAAACTAACTAGTTAAGTTTCATTAAGTTATTTAACTAAATTACATTGTTTTGGAATTGAAAAACGTTAATGAAACTTGTTGCCTAAATCGTTGGAATTGAAAACTAAATCAGTTTGTTCTCACACAAAAAGAGGGCCTAGAGTGACAAATTGGATTTCATTCAAATTGTTAGAAATTTGTCATTGTCTTCTTGCACCCACATGAGAAAGCATCATTGTCATCTCGCACTACGATGACAGAGTGTAGTCATGAATTACTTCAAAATGACATATTCTTCTAGCACCAACACAATAGTTATGTTTGTAGCAGTAAGCATTTCACATCTCTTCTTTAATTCCAAAATGATAAAGTTTGATTTAAGGTTTTTTGGTTCCAAAATGATGTAGTTTAGTTAAACAACATAATGAAACCTAATTAGTTATTTTAATTAAGTCTTACTTGTATAAGTGCTAAGGGTATCTGTCATATGTGGCAAGTCACATCAATAACGTTAACTGAGACGCTAACGTCAGGATAGAATTAAAAAATTAAAAGTTTAAACATTTAATTGCCACTTTTTTACGTTCGAGCTATGATTACAAATTGAGTAAAGTTTGGGCTTGTTTTTATAGTTAACCCATTATTCTATATTTTTTCTTCTTCTAAAACTTTGTTCAAAAAAATAGTCTTTACATTTATTTGATGTAATTTAATATCCAATTGGCTACTATGGCCATGATTAGATTAATTGAATTAAACCTTACAAAAGGTAAAAATGTCTTTTTATAATTACTTCCCTTATGTTATATACATCCTTCCACCACAAGATGTGCTTTGTACCTTTTAATACTACCATCAAATTTTTGCTTTCATTTGAGAACCCACTTGTTCCCAATAGTTTTGCACCAAACAGGGAGATTAACCAAGTCTCGTACTTGATTTAATATTAAAAAATTCATTTTTGTCATCCTTTCTTCTTTTGCAGGACTAATAAGAGCTTCATATACATTCTTCGACTCGTCATCTTCTTATTAGATAATCATATGAATTTCTCCTTCTATTTCAAAATGACATTAGGGAATTATTTTATAATTACTTTAATATATATTATGTTCATAAGAAACATATTCATGAACATTCTGACTACTTCCACGTAGATTAGATACAGTAGGTAAACTTTTAATAGGTTACAACCTGGATATACGTTAAGTTAATTCTTTAATAACTGCTAATTACAATATGTTTTTATTATGATTTAGAGAGAATTTAGCTTTTTTAATAATTTATATAGGATTTGATAATTAATTTGTTTTTATATTTTGTTTATAGGCCTTTTTTTAAATCTTTTCAATGAAGAGTGCATGAATTAGTGCAAGTTTAGGTTGAGTTGGACAGATTTTGGGATAGTTTTAGGGGAAGGAATTAGAACATGGCCAATATAGGGGAAACATGTTACCATGTTGCTAAATATGGGGGCAATAAGGGAACCAACATGGTACTTTGTTGATGAACATGAGGGCATCAAGGGACCAATATGGTCTTGCATTCAACCTATATTTAACCCATATTTTATGTTGTTTTATTGTATTTCTTCTTATTTTGGCTAAAACAACATGAGACCAATATGGGAACATATTAACCTATTTCCATTGTAATTTTACGGAAAAGAAGATGAGAGGGTTACAATATGTGGCTGTGTTTGACCTATGTTTGACTAAGTTTATAATATTTTATAATAAAAAGATAGGAAAGAGAATGGATAAGAAAGAGAGATATTTGGGAGGACCAAAAATCAATCCCAAAGATAGGAGACTCAAGAGCTCATCAAATAAGGGACAATCATGAAAGAAAGCAAGACTCCATCAAGATTAGTTAAGTAGGATCAAAATTTAACAACCATAAGCTCATTTTTATCTCTTATCTCTTATCTTTTTATTGTTATTTATTGGTTTTCTTCGTTTTTTTATAAACTAATAAGGGATATATATATATGTAGGTGCATCAAAGATGCAGTCATTGATTCCCCCCAGAGGCCACAATTACCGCGAGCAAACATATTAATGACAAAGAACACATTTTTGCTATGCTACTAATATTTGTACTTGCTCTGCTATTCTGCATATATATAGTTTGATTTGTTCTTTGGTTTAATGAAATATTTTTTTAAAGAATTGTTTATGTTTACATATTACGTTGAATCGAAGGAACAAAAGTTGAAGATTCAATAATTAGATTCATACATTGAGATCAAGATATGATGTGCATATTTAGATCATTACATGAATAATGAGGGTGATATGTGGTATCCCGAGATAGAACTACATGATCTTTCTAAGTTAGGGTGAAACATATTATGGGAATTCATAAAAGCAAGTTAATGCACTCTTAGGGATTTCAATTAGAAAGATATTTTAATAAATCAACTTAAGGATATGAATTATATGACTCAAATGATAATATGGTTGTAACTTAGAAATTGATATTATCTAAGTAAATATGAATATTTTTCATTTATGTTTATTTTATGAATTAGGTTAAATATTGTGGATTGAGTTTAAGTTTGAAGAATTCTAAAGTTGAATTGAATTGATGTACGACTTGGTGAAAGTAACTTATTGCGTAACAATTTGATGAACTTTTCAATTGAATGATTAATCAAAAATCTTAATTGATGTGATTGATTTATTAAATTCGTTATTAATGTTTCTACCTATGTAAGTTAATAGTAATGAGATTGATTTACTTAAGGAAAAACAAATACTTAAGTATGGGAGAATTTAATAAGTTCTAATTAGGGTATTTTAGCATAATTTTGGGAGTATTTGGCTTATGTTTGAATGAATTCTATAGGATTTAGTACTTAATATGGTTTCTGATTTGTTTACAAACCTTATTTTAATTTTTCAATAAAAAAGAATGAATTGGAACAAGTTGAAGAAGTTTTAGAGTGATTTTAGATGAACACGGGTTGAGCATAGTCTCATGTTCAAGTAGGGGTTAAACACGAGATCATGTTTAGACCTATGTAGGCTACATATGCATTTGGCTTCTCTAATAATTTGCCATATAAAGGAACATAAGCTGAATATAAACCTATATCCATAACCTTTAGAATTATATTCCTATAATCCGTAAAAGTGCAACAGAGGAGTTGCTAAGCTTACAAAAAACAAAAGGAGAGAGAGCAGTGAAGCAATATAGAACTAATATAAGTTATGTTGGTAAGAAAATTTAGGGTTTTTTTAATAAATATGAGAGAGACATAATGAAAAGCAAGAGATCTATTGGTAGAATTAAAGAGTATAATAGGGGCCAAATTAAGGTGTCTTAACACAAAAAGGAAGCAAGCTAGAGAAAAGTTCAAGATTCCATCAAGATGTAATAAAGAAGTATAAAGAGCCCCTAAAACCTATTGTTTTGTATTGATTGTTTGAATTTATGGAATTCCTATGTTTTCTTGAGAATTATTAATGAGTCTCTATTGTGATAAATTAAAATAACAAATGTAGAAGATTAAATTTCAAATTTCAAACATAGGGATTAAGAAATCATATATATGACTAGATCATGACATGAATATTAAAGGTTGCATAGAATCCTCGAGATAGGACCACATAAATATTCTAAGTTAGAGTCAAATCTATCATAGGAATTTGTAGAACAAGTTAATGTTTTCTTAGGTATTTTGATTGTAAAGAGATTTAAATCAAGCTATTTAATTATAGAGGCTAAATGTCCTAAGCAATAGTTATAACTTAAGAATTGTTATTGATATAAGAAACTAGGTTCAATTATTGAATTAATATAAATATAGTTATAAAAATATTATAGAGGGATTCTTATTTAGGTCTTATTTATATGTTGGTTGCTTTAATCTTATTTATTGCTTTGATTTAGTACTTTAGATTAGTTTAGTTAATTCTTTTTCCTTTAACTCAATCATTCATTTTATTATATTAGACAATAGAAAGGTGACTAGTACTAATAATTGTAATCCTCATAAGATCAACATTTGCATTCACCTAAGCTATACTATAAAAATTATAAGTGCATTTGCCTAGTGATATTGTGTGTAATTTTGATAAGATACAATACATCACAATCACAAGTGATCTTCTAATTCTATATTGCACCTTAAGAATGAAAAAGAAAGTTATATAAAACTTCCTCAATATTGGAAATAGAGAAAACTCAAGTGGAGAAAAAATTATTAAAAAGTAATTAAATTTCCTTTTATAATAAGGAGGCTTAGATATCTCTCCAATTAATCTCCTTAATCAGTGATCCTTGTAAAGAATGACAGAGATCAGACTACAACACTCACTGATCCATTACAAGGCATTGGAGGTCCTATGAAAAGATCAAGAATTAAGGGCATGAAGGAGGCTTCCCAATGGTTAATTATAGATATTCAAAACAAATGGTTGTTAAGGAAGATTATAAGGCATTACTAAGATTTATTACTAATCTTCAAACCCAAGATGATAGACAAAGCCTAAGGCGTGAAAAATAATGATTGGAGCCTAATGTGTAAGGATGACCCACATGCTTCTTTTTAAGGACAAAAGATGTGGGATTAGATGCAAATTCGTTTTTTTAGCTTTCTTTCATTCATTATTATTAGTTTTCAAGTTATTTTTGGAAGGATTTCAAATTTAAGGTTGACTGAGTTTGATATGTATCCGTTAGTTAAGGGAATCCATCCTAGTCAATTATTTCCTATTTAGTTATGTTTAGGAATAGTCAAAAAGACATGTTCTTATAAGATTTTCATCATTTGGTGCCTATTCAAAGAGGTGATCTACTGTATTATGAAGATCATCTTATAATCAATAAATTTGAGTGTTTCTCTATTATGAGAGCTTTCTTTTGGTTTTTTAATCAAAAACTAAATCTGGTCTCTTCAAGGTAAATTGTAGTGATCAATTTATAGATTAGGTTTCAATCAATAAGTTTGGTTGAGGTTAGGTTCTTTACTTGATTAAAAAAGGGCTCTAGAGTTTCTTTTCCTTGTTGATTTAAGGTCCTAGGTGTTCCTTCACCAAGGTTTATATCAATTGGTATTAGAGCAACTCATTGAATCAAGTTACATTTATCTTTGTACTCATTTTTTAGTTTAATCTTGTTTTTTGTTTTCTAATTCTTGTGTCTTTTATTTTTCAGTATGTTGTTCCTTATGCTCTTCTTTTCCTTTTAGCCAAAATTACATTAGAGTTGTCCTATTAATCTATTTTCCTTTAGTTTGAGTAATATTAGATATAAAAAATTGTTTATCTTCAATTATTGCACAAAGTTGCACAAATCTGTTTTGATCAAAAGTTGCAAGATTTTGCTTATCTTTAATTGCTACATATGTATATTATGTTAATCGTTGCAATTGGTTCAAACTTTCCATTATCATCCTTATATTATTTCCCTTTATGTTCTTTCCTTCTGTAATCATTTTTTACTAAAATTCTTTTTTCCTTATTTGTGTTATTTCCTTTTGTCTTCTTTCCTTTTATAATCATCTTTTGCCTTCATTCTTCTTTCTTTATTCATGCTTTATTTCCCTTTTGCAATCATTTTCTACCTTAATTTTACTTTCCTTTTTCTTGTTCATCTTTTCTTTCTTTTTTTAGACATCTTACATTACCTAATTCATTAAGTTCTACATTTTCTATCTCCTTGATCAAATTTTCTTTCTATTATTTTATGTCTTACCTTTCTTTTTGCCTTAGAATTCAAGGTAATTAAGTTTGAATTGTTGTATCTTTTATTGTTGAGATAATTGATTAGGTTTTTAGTTAAAAGGCTTGTAAGAGAAAGTTAAATGGTAAAAGGCAAGAGTAGATAGTCTAGCATCGAGAAAAGTCGTGATAGAGTGAAAACAATAGTGAATAACAATTAGAGTGTAAACATGTAAGGGAGCAATTGAGGATAACCAAATTTGTTTTCTTACTAATTCTTTATTTGCGGGTTTAATCATGAGTAGTAGTGTAGAAAATGTTGACATTGACCTTAAAATATTCATGAAAGCCATTCAAGATCAATTTAAGAATCTGAATATGAGATTGGATAATTTGGAGACATCAAATAGATCAAACTATTATAGAAATTAGCCACTTAATATGAACAAAGAGGACAAAGACAATTTTGAAGAAGTTAGTTTCATAAAGGGAAGAGGGGTTATCTAAAAGTGAGATAATTGTTGATCAAGTTTTACAATTTATAAAACCCTCAATATTTTCGAAAGTGCACAAGCCGTAGCATAATATACGAGGTGTCGATCCCATGACGAATTAGTAAACTAATCAAATCCTAATTTGTCTAGGCCTAAACAGAAAAGTAAATAAGAGAAAATGGATTGATTGAAAATGAAATTGTAAAATTAACACAAGAAATCAAAATTGAGCACCACTAATGAAAAATCACAAATCACACAAGGAAGATTAGTCGATTATGAGAAGGGGGATTTATCCTATCATCAAATGCTAATATGATTACTTTTGAGTTAATTCGATATAGGTCCTAGACTTTTGAAAGGTGGATTACTGCCTCTCGAGTTATAATCATTAAACCTTAAATCATAAACCCTAATTGAATTATGAAATTGACAATCTCTCAATTAAAAAAAAGCCCACACATCTAATTAGATCTTAAGCCCTCTAATAGACTATCGGGTCCTCACACAATATCTCTCTTCATATAAATTACCAATTTGATTATTTGTGTGATCTATTAGATTGTTTAACTCTCATTACGCAATCAAATTATTTTGCTATCGGTTCACTTTCTCAATTTGTTACTGAAGCATGCAAATACAACAAATAAACACAATACTCAATGTATTAACATCAAAAGAAACATTAAAAATAATTCAAAAACAAATCCCTAAAGGATTTTAGAATGTCATCATCAAACACCTAAATCCATCACTATCAAATCCATCTCATACATTCAAAAGAAAGGATAACAAAGATGAAATGAAGATGTCACTTAGAAGGGATAGGGATGGACCGGGAATGTAACACCCCACTCCTGCGTGACCCAAACCCGACATCGTTGGTGATATCCGAGTCTGTGCCCCGCGAGGGTGGCGTGCTACATCAGTCAGTGGAAACTCAGTATAAAATTTTATTTTTTCATTACACTCATGTGCGCGGAATAAACAGTAGACAATCTGAGCCCACGTTAAAAAAGAAGCATTTTCAGTTATTACAATCATTCAATAATAAATTACAAAAGCCATTTAATGAACAAAAAGTTATAACCAAATTGGGCTCACTATAGGTACAGAGCATTCTTTTACAGAGATTTTGGAATACAATTTTATGAGACACTAATGCAGACGCGAACTGATCTCGACTTCTATCTTTCACTTGCCTGCAGTAGGCATACTCCCGTGTCTAACGGGGTACTCTTCAAGGCCTGAAAAATATATGCAAATTTTGGGTGAGTTTTGCGAACTCAGTGAGGAACCATCATCGATGGTTCGCCCAATTCA
>JANZXV010000003.1:23663199-23674248 GCA_027576455.1 Erythroxylum roigii | reverse complement strand
TTAAAAATAAAATTGTAATTCTTTTTACTATTTTATTATCTCATTGTTTATATAAGAATACAAAGTATTTATTTTTAATGTATATTTATTTTTATCAATAATTAATAATATGTTAATTTATTAAATTTTATTAATCAATAGTAAGGTATTAATTTATTATATTTTATTAAAAATTAATTAAAAAATTTTGCAATCTTTATTTGGTCCAATCAAGCTACCTATATAAGGCCTGGTAATTTTTATGATATGTAGTTACAAATGTCCAGTTATCCATCAATATGAACTGTTGTTCGAGACTTAAGGTACTCACTCCTTAATTCCAATACTTTATCACAATAAATTTTTATGATTTCTAGTATAAATAAGGTCGTTTACTCTTTAAAATTATAAAAGTAAACCATAAAGCAACTGGATCAAGAGCTTATAAACAACTTACAAAGAAGTCAGGCCCATAGAGTTTGACGCCTCTCTTGAATCAAAAGGCTTAACAATTGCGTCGGCTCGGCTTGACTCAAAATTAACAAGTCAAGTTTAAATTGATCGAGCCTCAAGCTAGGTCTGTGATGTCGTTTTGAAATTTTTTAAAAAATAATACGTCGTGCTAAGTTTAGAGTTGGGCTTGAGCTCGGGCCGAGCACTCCCAGGCTTGGTAAGGCATCAACTTGACTCATTGTTATCATACAAAACTTATAACAAAATAATAATAAGTCAATAATAAAATTTAGAACATAAACCCTTTTCAAATGTGAGGTTAGAATAATATTAGCTCATCAGGTTAAGAAATGCCTAATCAATGTTTGAAGAATCAAAAATCCATTTATTTAATAATTTATAATCGTTCTTAGCCGTTAGAAACAAATCTGTTGCTTTAAACGTACTAAAAATAGTAGCAAAGCACCCATACGGCAAAACCATAATGGTAAGCAACAGCCACCAGACAAGGAACATGGGAGTACAAGTAGAAGGCATGACTCTACTTAGAAAAATACTTACCTGGACGGGGTCAATGAGTGATCAAGAAGACCTATGGCTTGGGTTAGTGACTTCCATTGCACTATTGGGAGGGGTGCTAGCTTAAGGTCTTCTCTGCGAGGAAGAGCCTACGTCATAATTTGTGATAGAGGGGGCTGCGTACGCATGGCCCCTGCTCAAATTTATGATTAATATTGATGTTGTTTACGCGCCATTCTGCAAAATTTTGATTGATTAATGGCCATGCATTGGTTGTTATTATGGTCATCCCTAATCAAGGTTCGATGAAACACCTTTAATATTTTCATATTGTTAACGGAAGATTAGTACTTTTAAGTTATCAATCCTGCCCCATATGTTAATGGAAGATTAGTCCTCATTGAATGCACAAAAATAGTGCCCTGGAACACCAGGTGGTGTGTACAGATCACGGAGTCCAGTTCTATGGTAGTGGTTTTTCCTATGCAATTCCACACTTTGAGGCTCTTTTTCCTTTGCCTTGATCGCCAATTTGTGATCTGCAGGCTCAGAATTGAATAGACAGACCCAAGATTGTATCAATGCTTGAAATACCAGTATCATATCAGGAACCAGGAAAGCATAGAACTTGATACCCTTTTGTCTTCTCTTCTTCTTTTAATAAAATGCAACATTCCAAGAGAAAATGGTGTCATAATAAGGCACAAGCCAAGAAAAAAGATGTGTCCTATGGTCACAATCACAATTTTACATTCATAGAAACTTTCCCATTTACGTAGTGGAACGTATAGCCTTATTCGGAGCAAATCATTGGTATAAATCCAGATTGAGGTTTCACCATCCAGCTCATAAGACAGTATAAAATGCCTACAAGTGAAGCACTCCCAACATTAGGATAGCTTAATCTTTCATGAAATTAACAGCTCAATCGTATGTCATGTTTTCTGCCTCCAGCCTGATGGAATCAAATAGTGGAGTAGAAAGATAACGCTCTCCAGCGCTGGGGAAAACAGCCTAATGAAGCCAACAAAATAATGATAAATTAGAAATAATACAACACAATTTCCAGATTCTACCTGAGAGACTACACATGAATTACGCCGGACCTAACAAGCTTGGATTTGTATTAAAGTACAAAACAGTATTGCTAACAAGAACAACGCTAAACTTACAACAATCAGCTTCCCAGAATTTTCTGGCCTTTTTGCCAATTCTATTGCAGCAGCTGTTGCAGCACCTGATGATATACCTACCTATAGTGGAAAAGGAAACCTCTAATATTAGAATAAACGAGGGTTCCCCTAAGAACTAGACTATAACTCTTCTACATATCAGAAAATGAAATTCTAAGCAATTGCGGTCTTACCAGTAAGCCTTCTTTCAAGGTAAGCAACTTAGCAGTTTCAATTGCTTCTTGACTTGATACCTGAAGAGAAGAAACAACAAAAAAATAGATAGCAGAAAACGTACTGACATAATTTCAGTTCTCACAAATAAGAAGCCAAAACCAGAAATCAAATCTGTTGTTAGACATCGAATCCACTGCGTTCGTAATGGGAAAGAAGGTAGGAAAAGAGAACAGAGGTAAAGCATTTCCCATTGAATCGACTAGATGAAGATTACCATCAATGCATATGATCGTAAAAGCCAGTGGCATAATCTTATATCAATACCTTGATGGGTTCTGAGAAGGTTTTAACAAAATTTTTTCTACAATCAGTTAATACTAATCTTTTGCAGAAAATGATGACAGAAAAATGGAACAAGTTGAAGCAAATAGTTGGAGTTATTATTGCAAAAAACAGATAGAAAGAACATGAAATTGGCACGCACTTGAACAACTTCATCTACTATGTCAGTATCCAGTAAAGGAGGGATCATGCCAGCACCAATGCCTTGGATCTGATGTGGCCCTGCAGTTTACAACAGGAGGCATCTCCAGTAAAAATTTGAGGTATTAATTAATATTTGTATGATACTACCATTGCAGTAAACTTGCCTTACATACTCGTAATTTGTATTGCTGCACTAACATCAACAAGCACATCACCACTTAATTTTATCAGGGAATTTATAATGATAAAGCTTCTAGTTCATGGTCATATATGGCCAGGCTTCCAAATCTCAACCATATCAACTTCAACTAAAAATTTAGGTGCTTCACTAGATTGTTACAAACAAAAGCCGATTTGAGTTAAATATACAGTGAAAACAAGTGTTTGTAGAAGAAATGTCTCAGAAATCCAAAAGAATAGTTTACTGATTTCTTAGCATACAAGCAATGTATAGAAACAGTCTTAAGGAATTCAAGAAAGTTAGTTGAAGCTAGTTGTGTCAGTTTTTCTGTTAAATGACAGTTAGAAGATTTAGAAGTTATAAATGTTGTATTCAAAGAAGTTGAATAGATAGATATACTCAATAAAAACTCAAAAATATCATTGAGTTTTTCGACTACTCTATTCTTCTTTGTTTTCTCTGCTTTCCTAAAGGAATCTTGTTAGTACGATTTCTTTTTGTTCTTTATTAGCCAAGTTCACTATTATAATCTTTAGTTCTTTAATGATAGATAGATAGATAACAACAATAAAGTGGTATCAGAGCTAGATTCTTGAGGGATCTGTGAAGGTGTAAGCAAGGTTCTTGGCTTGAGAAGATCAACTCTTTCCTTATTAGGCTGCGACTGTGTGAGAGGTTTACTCAGAGATGGCTGAGAGTTCATCCCAGAGTCCACAGCCTGCAATCTTTAATAGAGAAGGGTATCAGATCTGGGCAAACAAGATGAAGGCATACCTGCAAGGTCAGGATCTTTGGGAGCATATTGATGAAGACTATGTGGTCGAGGTTCCAACTGAAGATGCTCTGATTGCTCAGCTAAGGTGGTTAAGGGAGAGGGTTACTAAGAAGGTTCGAGCTAAGTCCTACTTGTCCTAGTCATTTACACCTTCAATCTTTACTCGAATCATAGGTCTCAGCTCTGCAAAGGAGATCTGGGATTTCTTAAAAAATGAGTATAAAGGTGATGAGAAGGAGAAATGAAGGTGTTGAGTCTTTTAAGAGAGTTCGACAGAATGCAGATGAAGAAAGATGAATCTGTCAAGAACTATAGTGAAAGGCTGATTCAACTTTCAGATCATATTAGGCTCTAAGGAGCTGAGTTTAAAGATCAGAGGCTGGTTCAGAAGCTGTTGGTGTCTGTGCCTAAGAAATATGAGGCCACCATAGTCTCACTTGAAAATTCCAAAGATATAGGACAAATCAAGCTTGTTGAAGTTGTAAGTGCCTTACAGGCTTAAGAGCAAAGGTATATAATGAGAAAGATAGAAGTTGCTGAAGGAGCATACAAGGCCTTTACCAAGGCATGGAGTCAAGAAAATTTAAGAAGAAAAAGAACAAATTTGGTTCAAGTTCTTCGAATGTACAAACTCACCAGAAAGATGCTAACAAGAATGCAGGAGGAGACAAGTCAAGCAAGTATAATCTTTATCCTCACTGTGGAAAATCAAATCATCTAGCCTTCAGGTGTTGGAAGAGACCAGATGTGGTGTGTAAAAAATGTCATCAAAATGGACACATTGAGGCAATATGCAAGAAACAAGCTGTTCAAGCTGCTGCAAATGTGTAGATTGTTAAAGAAGAAGAGCAGCTTTTTATAGTCACGTGTGATCTTGCTGAAGCATATCTATCTGAGTGGCTGATAGATAGTGGATGCACAAGTCATATGACTCTAGATCCAAGACTATTCAAGTCTCTGGGTCAGAACGTGAAGGCAAATGTGAAGCTGGGAAATGGTGATTGCATCCGAGTTGAAGGAAGAGGGATGGTTGAGATCTCTACCAAGAATGGAGTCAAGATCATCCCTGATGTGCTACTGGTGCCCAAGATATAGCATAATCTCTTAAGTGTGGCCCAATTGATTGAAAGAGGTATGTCAGTACACTTTGAATATAATCTGTGTAAAGTGTTTGACAAATTTGGGCAGGAATATTTAGCACAAAGATGAAGAATAAAAGCTTTGCCATGAGACCAGAAGAAATACAACAGAAGGCACCAGTGAGCGATAATGTTGAGTCTAACCTCTGGCATAGAAGGCTCGGACACTACCATATGAAAGGGCTGGAAGCAATGTGGAAGAAAAGCATGGTTGATGATCTGACAGTCCTCTCTTTCTGTCACTCAGAATGCAAGGTCTGTATGTTGGGTAAGCAAACACGAGCTCTTTTTACTAAGTCAAGCTGGAGAGCTACTGAGAAGCTTCAATTACTACACATGGACATATGTCGTCCAATGCCAGTAAAATCCTTGAATAGGAGTACATATTTCTTGCTTATAATTGATGATTATATAAGGTATTCCTGGGTATACTATCTCAAGAGCAAAGAAGAAGTTGCAAAGATGTTTAAGGAGTTTAAAACTCTGGTTGAAAACCAGATTGGTTTGAGCATCAAGTTTGTGAGAACAGGCAATGGCTCAGAATTTGTCTCTGACAAATTCCAATTGATTTGCAGAGATGTAGGTATCAAGCACTAGCTAACCACACCCTACATTCCACACAACAGAATGGAGTGGTGGAGAGGAGAAATAGAACAGTGGTAGAGATGGTGAGATGCATGCTGGAAGGCAAAAAGCTTCCTAAAAGTTTTTGGGCAAAAGTAGCCTCCACCGTATGCTTCCTACTGAACAACTTGTATACTCGAGCTCTTGAAGACCAGACACCACATGAAATGTGGTATGGAGTGAAACCAAGGCTGAAGAATTTGAAGGTGTTTGGATCTCTCTGCTGTGCACATCTACCTCAAGTCAGGAGGAGCAAACTGGACAGCAAATCAGAACTTGCAATTTTTGTGGAATATTTTGAAGTAAGGAAGGCATATAAGCTATTCTATCCAGCACAAAAGAAGGTAAAGGTGATCAGGGATGTTCACTTTCTTGAAGATCGACATTGGAGTTTGTCTAAAAGAAAACAAAGAAAAGTGGAAGAAGGGCAAACAGTCAGACTGCCTTTTGTCATTCCAGATATTGCAGAAAATCCAGAGAATCAATTTGAGCAGGATGAGTTAGACTCTGAGGAAGAGGAAAATCCAGAGAACCAACTTGAGCAGATTGAATGGAACTCTAAGGAGGAGCAAATTCCAGATGTGCAAAATATGATGACTTTGATCATGTGCCAGTAAGAGGAATAAGAAGTCTAGTGGAGATTTATGAAAGAAGTAATAAAGCAATGCTAGAGCCTTCAAAGATTCAGGAAGCACTTCAGAACCCGAAATGGTTTGAAGCCATGAAGGAAGAAATCTCCATGATCAACAAGAATGAAACTTGGACTTTAGTAGACAAACCACCAGACAAAAGGGTCATTGGACTGAAGTGGGTATTCAAAACCACGTTAAATCCTAACGGTTCTGTCAACAAACATAAAGCTAGATTAGTGGTGAAGGAGTTTGCACAAGTCGAAGGAGTGGATTTTGGAGAAACCTTTGCACTAGTGGCTAGGATAGAAACTATCAAACTCCTTCTAGCACTTGCAACTGAGAAAAGTTGGAAGGTACATCAAATGGATGTAAAGTATGTCTTCCTTAATGGTGTACTCTAGGAGGAGATCTACGTACAACAACCAGAGAGCTTTGTGATAAAAAAGAAAGGAGGAAAGTGTATACAGGCTCAATAAAGCTCTCTATGGCTTGAAGCAAGCTCCTAGATATTGGTATTCGAGAATAGACATTTTTTTGTTGGAGATCAACTTCAAGAGAAGTTGCAGTGAGCCAACACTTTATGTAAGGCTACAACAAGATCACATTGCAGTGGTTTCGATTTACGTAGATGATTTGTTGTTGATTGGAAGTTCAGAAGTTCATATTGAGTTTCTGAAACAACAATTCAGTAGCACCTTCAAAATGACTGATTTGGGGATGATGAAATTTTTTTGGGAACGGAAATACATCAGTTTGAAGGATGCATAGTAGTAAGTCAGAAGAAGTATGTGTGTGATGTGTTAAAGAAGTTTAAGCTGGATCAGTGTAAGCAAGTTTCCACTCCAATATGTCCAAGAGAAACTAGTAAAGAAAGAACTTGGAGATGAGGTAGACAGCAAGAATTATAGAAGCATGGTGAGTTGTTTGATGTATATTGCAGCTACTAGACCTAATATACTATATTTAGTAAGTGTGCTCTCTAAGGATTTGAGTAATCTTGGAAAGCAACACTTAGTTGTTGTCAAGAGGGTGTTAAGATATCTTAAAGGGACCACTGAATATGGTCTTCTATATGAGAAGACAAGTTTGTGTGAGCTTACATGTTATGTAGACAGTGATTGGGGTGGAGCAACAGAAGACATGAAGAGTACGTTTGGGTATTGTTTAACATTGGGTTTAGCTTGCTTTTCGTGGAGCTCAAGGAAGCAAGGGTTGGTGGCTCTCTCAACTGCAGAAGTTGAATTGATGACAGCTACAACAACTATTAAACAAGTTATATGGGTCAAAAAATTGCTTGAAGATTTGCAAGTTCATTTGCCATCTGCTACTATGGTGTATATCGACAATCAAGTTGCCATTTCTATCTCGATGAATTCAATTTTCCATGGAAAAACAAAGCTCAAATATTATCATCTGAAGGATATACAACAAGAAGGAGAGCTGAAGCTTGAATATATCAATATAGAAAACCAAGTTGCTGATTTGTTTATTAAAGGTTTTCATGTCTCTCGATTTGAACAACTGAGGAAGATGGTAGGTGTTAAGAAGCTGAATTTCTGATCCAAGGAGGAGTATGTAGAAGAAATGTCTCATAAATCCAGAAGAATAGTTTAGCTGATTTCTTAGCATACAAGCAATGTATAGAATCAGTCTTAAGGAAGTTAGTTAAAGTTAATTGTGTCAGTTTTTCTATTAAATGACAATTAGAAGATTTAGAAGTTATAAATGCTTGCATTCACAGAAATTATATAGATTGATATACTAAATAAAAACTCAACATATCACTGAGTTTTTGACTACTCTATTTTTCTTTGTTTTCTCTGCTTTCTTAAAATAATCTTGTTACTACGATTTCTTTCTGTTTTTTGTTAGCCCAGTTCATTAATATAGTCTTTAGTTCTTTAATGATAGATAGATAACAACAACAGTATCCTTGACTCACCAGGTGTTTGTCCATTCAGAACTGCACTCTCGACTGGTTCCACACCATACACCTGGGCGTAAATGAAACAAATGCAACAGATTATTTGGCATCAATGATATCTGAAGACATAAACTTTCAGGAAACTCTTCAGAAATGACACTGCCGTCAATGGCCTATCTTAGTCCATGTATTAACCAGGACACAAACCTCAGAAATGATGTACCTTAATGTTAGGATTTTTCTCTTTCAGGTACCTCCCAGCTCCAGTTACAGTACCTGCCGTTCCTATTCCAGACACCAATGCATCAACTTTCCCTCCCGAGTCTTTCCATATTTCCGGCCCAGTGGTTTCATAGTGGATCTGTTAAGATAACAGTGGAAAATTTTGTTATTGTATTCCAATGATTGAACTTCAGATCAAGTTAATAAATCGCTACGGTTACAAAGTACCGCTGGATTGGCAGGGTTGTCAAATTGCCTAAGCATATAGCCTCCAGGTGTGTTCTTTAGTATCTCCTCAGACTTATCCATAACACCCTGAATGCCCTTTGATGGATCAGTGATGACCACTTCTGCACCAAAAGCTCGCAGCAGAGTTCTCCTCTCAACACTCATTTGAGCTGGCATTATTAGGATCGCTTTATAGCCCTTTGCTGCAGCAATGGACGCGATTCCAATGCCAGTATTACCACTGGTAGCTTCAATCAGTACAGTCTTCAACCAATTTTGAAGAAAACACAACCAGATAAAAAGGGCAGTTTAGTTAGTTGTCCTATGTTTCCCTCATTTGACCTATGTTATGTCATGAATTGTATACATCAAATGTTTAGAACTGTGAAACCACCCATTCTCATTCATAAAAGGACTTTTTGACAGGTAGAATTTCATTGTTTTGTTGAAATAACAAGATATGAAGATCCTTTTGCAGCTGACCTTCCCTGGAGTGATTAAGCCCCTATCTTCTGCGTCTTTGATCATACTGTAAGCAATCCTGCATTTGGAAACATAAGAAATCTGTTGGTTTGATTTCAAGGAGGACGTTTCTTTAACACTAGACTGTAGAACTAAAGAATGGTGCAGAGTTGGTACCTGTCTTTAACACTAAAGCAAGGCTCCATGGTTTCTAGCTTGGCTGCAATACGAGCAACACAACCATCCACAACATTGTTGAGATAGACCATAGGGGTATTGCCTATTAACTGCAAATAAGTACAAAGAAAGGGATGAGAAGAAGAAGATAAATAGATCACAAAAACTAACTAGACCATGAATAATGAGGAGCAAATTATACCTCAGTAATATCCTTTTTTATTGCACACTTGCCCTCCATTTTCTGAGGTTAACTGCAGGCAGACAAAGAACTGTCAGAAAAAGGTCTGTGATGTGATCTCTTGAGCTAGTTCCGTTAATCAGGAAAACAAGTACCAGTTTCAATTCACAAGTAAAACGTTTCAATTCCGAGGAACACCTTACCAGGAATCTTTCAATATGTTAAAACGTCTAGAAAGCGAACTCCAAAATCCCAAATGCAAAAAAATTGATACCTGAATAATTAACTTGAAGCATGCATTCTAAGCGAAGCACTAGCTTTGCAGATTCTTTTGAAAATTTCCAAACGAAACAGAGCAGAAAACAAGGGTAATGACCAACCATCTTGGAATAAAGCTTACCAAAGAGTCTGGTATCTGCAACTCCGAGCAAGAGAAGAAGATGTCCAAAGTGAAGGCTAGGCTGATAAATGTATTCTATTAGTACTATGCATAGAATACATAAAAGCTTTGTTTTTTTTGCATTCAGTTTTGATCATTGACTACGGCTTTGTTTTCTTTTCCTCTACGCTTTCTCCGGTCATAAGTTGACATTTGACCATCCTACACTGCTTTTTCCATTAACAAAATTGAATTGTATGCAATACTACGATTTCTTGGATGCTAATGACAAAATGCATTACGTCTCTTCCAAAAATATGAACTCCAACTACTTCCAAAAACAAAGCGTCTTCACCCCAATTCTTTGAACCATTCCTTAACCTTTTGGATTACTAGATACAATGGGAATATTAGGTTTGTTGGGACGTCGTTACTTGTTGGAAGGGTAATCCATTCTTAGAAAAATCTTATTTGTAATTCTATATTCAGCTTATTTACAATTAATGATTTAATACTTAGTTTAGGAATAAGCTCGGACGTTCTTAGTTTGGGAATAAGATTGAACATTCCTAGTTATAGTTTGATGTGTTAAATTTTAGCTAACGTGATATTACTTCTTACGTTAACAACTTAATACTCAATTGCAACACCTCAGATCCTCTGTCCAAGTTACCATGTACCAACTCTGTCCAGTGTGATCTTAGCCATCTACTTATGTTTTCCAGTGTGATCTTAGCCATCCACTTATGTGGGGTCCACATAAGTGGATGGCTAAGATCACACCGGACAGAGTTAGTATATGATAATTTGGACAGAGGATCACTTCTCCGATTGCAATCTCTCCAATGTTGAATCCCACACTGTAGACAGAGAAAACATAAGAGCCAAAACCAAGTATAAGAGGAACGCATAGACACCAATGAAAAACATACTTTTCGGCTAAGATTGGGTGGAGTATATGTCTGTCCTTGTTAGTTTAATATGAGCCATTGGCACAGATGATATTTAATTTATGTTTTTGTGGTGATGGCTTGTCTCAGTACTATGCTATTTGGGCCTTTATAATGCGTTTGGTTGATGTCTCTAACACTGCGTTTGGATAGCGTCTTCGGTAGCTGAAGACGGAACAGAACAGAAATTGGGGACAGTGAGCTGTTTGATTTATGATGGATAGAACAAAGAATCTTGTCTCCGTCTCCAGGACATATGTGTTTGGTTATAAGGAACAGAGACAGAAAATAGTGCAAATGACGAATATGCCCCTATGATTAGGAAGATGTAATTCAATGGTATTTTTATTATGAATGGTTTGTAATTCAATAGTTTGTATTATTATTAT
>JANZXV010000003.1:23585288-23602267 GCA_027576455.1 Erythroxylum roigii | reverse complement strand
CAATCCTGCATTTGGAAACAAAAGAAATCTGTTGGTTTGATTTCCAGGAGAACGTTTCTTTAACACTAGACTGTGGATTTAAAGAATGGTGCAGAGGTCGGTACCTGCGTTTTAACACTAGTGCACTGTGGAACTAAAGAATGGTGCAGAGGTGGGTACCTGTGTTTTAACACTAGAGCAAGGTTCCATGGTTTCTAGCTTGGCTGCAATACGAGCAACGCAACCATCCACAACATTGTTGAGATAGACCATAGGGGTATTGCCTATTAACTGCAAATAATTACAAAGAAAAGGGATGAATAGATCACAAAAACTAACTAAACATGAATATTCAGGAGCAAATTATACTTCAGTAATATCCATCTTTATTGCACAATTGTCCTCCATTTTCGGAGACTTAACTGCAGGTAGACAAAGAACTGTCAGAAAAAGGTCTGTAATGTCATCTCTCGAGATAGTTTCGTTACTCAGGAGTAAAACAAGTACCAGTTTCAATCCACGAGTAAAACGTCTCAATTCTGAGGAACACCTTAACAGGAATCTTCCAATATGTCAAAATATCTAGAAAGCGAACTCCAAAAGCCGAAATGCTAAAAGATTGATATCGGAATAACTTGAAGCATGCATTTCTAAGCAAACCACTAGGTTTGTAGATTCTTTGGAAAATTTCCAAACGAAACGGAGCTGAAACCAAGAGTAATAACCAACCACCTTGAAATGAAGCTTACCAAAGAGTCTGGAATCTGCCACTCATCACGAGCAGGAGCAGTAGAAGCAGATGTTTAAAGTCAAGGCTAGGCTGATAAATGTATTATATCATGCAGTCATACAAGCACGATAATGATATTATTTCTTTTGCATTCTCTTGTGACAATTAACACTGAACGTACAGCTTTGTGTTGACATTTGACCATCCTACACTGCTTTTTAATTAATTGTTATTGGCTGAGAGATAGATAGACTAGTCAATTGCAATTTCTTTATCCCATACGGTGAACGAGAGACAACACAATAGCCAAAACCAAAGTATAAGAAGAAAGCAAAGACAACGTTTAAAAGCATACCTTTCTCGGCCTTTTGGCTAAGATCAAGTGTAGTATCTGTTCTTATCAGTTTAATATCTGATACGTGGGCCATTGGCTCACATGATATTAAATTTATTTTTATAGGGGGAGGACTCGTTTCAGTAGCTTGCTACTGGAGTCCTTGTGCGTCGTCCATGCCTTACACTACTGCAAGGTCCTGGCGCACCCCACCAATCCCTAGTCTTCAAAATTCTAAAGGACCGTGGATACTTGGTTTTGAGTGAACAAATTGTTGGCGCATCCCACCAATCCTTATCTTCAAAATTCTAGAGAGCCGTGGATACATGGTTTTGAGTGAACAATTGTTGATTTATAGCTCTTCGTTACGTGCTTAGTTATTTATTAGAGCTTCACCTAAATGATCAGATCCTGCTGAATTGCTTTATGTTTCTATTCAATGGTGGCTGATCATGTGAATGGCGTTCCCACCTCACTCAACTAACTCGCGAGTATTCTAATTGCGTCATATTGAATTAAAATTCAAATTTTACTTTAAAATCACTTTAATTTAAAATTTAAATGCGTCAAATCTTTCAAAAAAATTCTAATATTGTATAAACTTTTATCTTGAAATTTGAGTTAATTCATATATGATTTTAGGTATAATTTAAAAAAATTAAATTATCTTAAGCATTTTTGTATTATTAATCTCTAAGTGTAAATGATTAAATGTATTAATAATTAAATTAACAGCATGTTGTAACGCTAGTGAAAATAAAAACTAGACTACTACTATAGCAGTGATAAGTTTAGGTCGATCCCACAGACAGTGTGTGCAAAGTTTATGAAATGAAATTAATCGGTTTTTAAGTTTATGAGAGGGGGGTTTGGATTTTTCAAATAAGAAAATAAAATGAAACTAGACTAATAAAAATAAATTAAAGAAAACATGCAAAAAATGATAAAAGTGGAGAATTCGGTAAGGACCTGATTCTTTTGTTCAATCTCGGCCTATATTATAATTAAGCATATTTCATGAATTTTTATTCTCAAACCTCTCTTAACAGCTATTAATCGTGGGTTAATAATTAACCCAAGTTTTTTCGTAGGTTTTATTAAATCAAGATACGATCGTTAATTAAACATAACTACCGAATAACCTAGGATATGACCTTTAGATTTAATTAGGCAGTAGCATTACGAATTAAGAAGGTTGATTAATCAAGACAACAACCACATACGATGCGTCATTTAACCTAAATCATATTATTCCTAATAATTATGAATCGTTAGTCACTACACATGAATTTCAACATAACAATTACAGATTATGTTGAAATTCTAACAATGAGTTTGCAATTAAACAATTCAATGAACGCTTAAAATCATCCCTGTACAATACTCAATGAGTTCATAGACAAATAATCGAACAATAACGAAAATCTGATTGTCCATACACACAATCAAAATCAATTAACATAGGATAATACAATCAATTTCTAATGAGAGAAATAAATAATAAAAAATATAAAAAAATGCTTAACCCAAGTCGTCGACGCGATGTTGCTTCCGAATCAGCACCGAAACTTAGCCTTTTCCCATCGGTCTCCCAAGAACAAGCTTCAGCCCCTACAAAGATTGCCCCGGCCGAAGACCACCTTTCTATCTCATTATTGTCACTACTATTCTATTCTGTCTGTTCTATGCTGTCTAACCTAAGCTATTGTCTATCTGTTTTTTTTAATTCTTTTAAACCCTTTTGCAGCGTTAAACGCTAGTGTTGAATGCTAGCTTTCACGTTCAATACTAGCGTTTAAAGCCATGCGTTAAACGTATGAAATGCTAGTGTTGGCGTTTAACGCTAGCTTCCTTCTGCTTTGGGCTGTGTTGTTGTCATTTTACCTTTGTTTTAATCCACCTACATGCATGTCGTTTGTCCTTCAACTCCCAGCTACTACATGCGTTTTGCTCTCTTGTTATTTTTTCATTTTTCCAGCAAGTACTTTTAATTCTTCTTCTTTGTATTTTGAATTTTCTTGTCTTCTTCTTATCTTTAAATTTTCTTCTTATTACTACATAAAGACAAGTGAAAATTAATATTCAAAAAACGGCCTAAATGTAGTGCTTTCGACTCACTTTAATTCTTTACTTTCAAATTGTACCTAAAATCAAATATAAATTAAAGTGAGTATCTTAAATATTTTTGTATCAATAATTACTAAGTGTAAATGATTAAATGCATCAACAATTAAACACATATCAATTTCCTTCACATTTAGCTTTTGGTTGTCCTCAGGCCAAACATCCAAATTAAGCTCAAAGACCCGAAACTTTTACTTAATTCCTATATTTTCCAAGACTATATAATAATAACCAAAGATGAATGACTTTAAAATTCATAGTAAGAATTCAACATTTAATGCTAATTTCAAAAAAAAAAAACATTTAATGCTTCTATTCATGATCAATCAACAAGCATCATCTGCGAAAATCGAGCAATCTAATGATAGACTTAGAAAATGTGTTTAAGTGAAATATATCTATAGGTACACTCAACACGATTTATAATCATGACAATCCATAACTTTGCATAACATTTCATTTCTCCACCACTATAATTCACATGTAAAATCATAGATTAAATGACTTTTCAAGGTTGTAATGTGAGCTAAGGTAAGGTAAGATATATTTGGGTTAAGTAGCATGAGAGTCATCAAAGCTAGTGAAACAAATGCAACATTCAATTATACCATCAAGTGCAAAAACCCAATATTCACCCACAACTGTGTACATTAACTATAATGAATACAAAAACAAGTTTCACAACTCAAACTCCAGCACTCACACATAAATCACATTAAGCACAACCAAACCGAAGGGATCACTCATATAATTTGTGCCAACAATACATTGAAGCCCAATAAGTGAACCTTCCAAGACAACATGTACCTCATATCCAATATACTCAAATAACCCATTCTTCATAACTTTAAGAGAATGCATTAATCATAAACTACTTTTCAACACATATGCACTTGCTCCTAGATACATTTATTTAAACATTTTTTTCATTATTTTTCTTTTTCTTTTTTCTTTTCTTTTAATTTCTTGTGCTTTTCTCTTTTCTTTCTTTCTTTTCCTTTCTTTTCTTTTTCTTTTTTAAACATTAAAAGAAACCATAATAACATGGGAATTTCAATTACAAACATCCTAACATCATAACAAACCCACACATATGGTTACCCCCACACTTAAAATGTGTACATCTACAAACTCAATAATCACAAATGTTTCACAAGCTTTATGACTTGGGTAGGACATTTTTTTAAGTCTAATAGCTTGTAATGTGGTTAGCACATAAAGAAAAATATAAAGCTTAAAGGGGTTTATCAAGGGAAAAAACATGTCAATAGGATAGGTTATTTGGCGAATGTAGTTTATAAAAAACAAAGAATGCCCAATTATATCCATGTTAATGCATGTTATAAAAATGTGGTCTCGAATAAAAATTCAATGCAAAATCAGGATGTACATGTCATAAAGGTCACAAATTATCAAAAGACAATGAGACTTATATAGATATTTCAGTCTAATAAGGCTCAAAATCTCACCAGCATTGTCTACCACTAGTCACTACTCTTCTAAAGATAATGCACATCAACTAATCACAAGAGCAAACGTACTTGCGAAAGTTGCTATGAAATTCTCTAGGAAATTCATTCTCTACTCATGATTAAATAATCCTAGAAGCAATAGAAAACGAGTAAATGTTTCTTTGTTTGTTTGATTCTTTCTTTCATTTTGATTGAAAACTTATAACAAGAAACAATAAACCAACAACGAAACACACATGCATATAAAAAGAAATGCGAAAATGTAAAGGAAAGGAAATTTACTTCCCTTGGGTTGCCTCCCAAGAAAAGCCTTGGTTTAGGGTCGCTGGCTTGACTTCTTCTTCTCCTCACGTGACAAAATTATGATCTTCAGGTTGAACATGTGGTTCCTCCATGTGAGGTTCTTCCGAATAAGGCCTTAGTTGATTATCATCCTCATTCAACGTCTTTCCTATCCTCAGATTCTCAATCCCGACTGAGTCCATGCACTCCAGAAATATTTCAAACATCTCTTCACCTTTTTCTTCATCATTTAATTCCTCCAGTATGTTATGTAAAGGTGAAGAGTTAATATAAAACATAACCATGGACTCAGTACTTACCTCTGAGCTAAAAGATGTATTTTTTTTTTGCTTCGAGCTCCATCTCAGCTTCTTCTTCACACTCAATTCCTTGAATGGTACACTAAAGATTCTCAAGCTCCTCTTCACTCTGTAGGTACTCCTCAGGTTGATATGGTTATGTCTCTTCATTTTGTGATGCTAGGCGGTTGATAGCTTCCATCAGTTGATCCACTTGGCTTGTCAAGTTCTAGAATCTAGAACTTGTTTCCTACTGGAATTGCAAAGTGTGAGCAACATACACATTAACTAATTCTTCTAAAGATATACCTGAGTTTTTATGTCTTTCCAAATCTTGGACACTTTGTATTCGACCAAAATTGCCTTTCCTCCTGCTGGAATTGCATAGTATTCTGTTGAATTTGCAAATTATTAACAGTCATAACATCAAGTAATTCTTCTAATGATGGACCGAAGTTATAATAGGAAACTTCTAGTCTATACGGGAATTGCTTTGCATCCCGCAAACTATCATGGAAGTAATTCGGATGATTATCCCACCATAACAAAAGTTAGGTTGATTAGTCCAAACATTTTTATAGGATTGAGAATATGAATTAAAGAAAAAATTACTCCCCTCCAAGTCAATTTTAATTTTAATTTTAATTTTAATTTTTTCACAAAAATGAAACAAAAAATGAAAAGATTACGAAATAACTCAAAAGAAATATGTACACGACACTAATTAAAATCACAAACAAAACTAAACACCACACTCTCCGGCAACAGCGCCAAAATTGACAGCGAATCGTAACACTTATCAAAATAAAAACTAGACTGTTACTATAGTAGTGGTGAGTCTACGTCGATCCCACAGAGAGTGTGGGCAAAGTTTATGAAATGAAATTAATCGATATTTAGGTTTATGGGGGGTTTTGGTTTTTTCAAATAAGAAAATAAAATAAAACTAAACTAATAAAAAATAAATTAAAGCAAACTTGCAAAAATGATAAAAGCAGAGAATTTGGTAGGGACCTCGTTCTTTGGTTCAATCTCGACCTACTCCATAATTAAGCATATTTCATGAATTTGTTGTTCTCAAACCTCTCCTAGCAACAATTAATCGTGGGTTAATAATTAACCCGAGTTTTTCCTCAAGTTTTGTTTAATCAAAGATGTGATCGTTAATTAAACTTAACATCGAATAACCTAGGATACGATCTCTAAATTTAATTAGGCAGTGGCATTACGAATTAGGAAAACTGATTAATCAAGGCAACAATCACATATAATGTGTTATTTAACCTAGATCATGTTATCTCTAATGATTACGAATCTTTAATCGCTACACATGAGTTTTAACATAACAATTACGAATTATGTCGAAATTTTAGTAATAGGTTTGCAATTAAACGATTTAATGAACGCATTAAAATCATCATTTCTCAATACCTAATGAGTTCATATACAAATAATCGAACAATAACGAAAATCCGATTATCCATACACAAAACCTAAATTAATTAACATAGAATAACACAATCAATTTCTAATATGAGAAAGAAACAACAAAAATATGAAAGAAATGCTTAATCTGGGTTGCCTGAGTAGGGAACTTAGCCTTCCGTGAGTCCCCTAAGAAAAAGCTTCAGCCCCTACAAAAATTGGTCCAGGCAAAGACCACCTTTTTGTCTCGCTGCTGCTACTATTGTTTTATTCTGTCTCTTCTACGTTGTCTAACTTAAGCTACTGTCTATTTGTTATATTTTTTCATTCTTTTCAACCTTTTACAGTGATAAACGCTAGCTTTCACGTTTGACGCTAACGTTTAAAGCCATGCGTTAAACGCATGCAACACTAGCGTAATGCTAGCGTTGGCATTTAACGCAAGCATTTAATGTCATGCATTAAACGCAAGTGATGCTAGCATTAAATGCTAGCTTCCTTCTGCTTTAGGCTGTGCTGCTGTCATTTTGTCTTTGTTTTAATCCACCGGCATGCATGTCGTTTTTTCCTCAACTCCCATCTGCTAAATGCATTTTGCTCTCTTGTTATTTCATCATTTTATCAGCAAGCACTTTTAATTCTTCTTATTTTGATTTTGATTTTTCTTATCTTCTTCTTGTCTTTTAATTTTCTTCTTCTTGCTCTATGAAAGCAAGTGAAAATTAATTTTCAGAAAACGACTCAAATGTAGTGCTTTCGATTCAATTTAATTTCTTTGCTTTTAAATTGTACCCAAAATCATATATGAATTAAAGTGAATATTTTAAGCATTTTTGCATCATTAATCGCTAAGTGTAAATGATTAAATGTATCAACAATTCCATTCAAAAAAAATGTATCAACAATTAAATTGACAGTGCTTCGTAATGCTAATCAAAATAAAAACTCGACTGCTATTATAGCAGTGGCGAGTCTATGTCGATCCAGCAGAAAGCATGTTCAAAGTTTATGAAATGAAATTAATCGATGTTTAGGTTTATGGGGAGTTTTGGATTTTTTCAAATAAAAAAATAAAATGAAACTAGACTAATAAAAACAAATTAAATAAAACATGAAAAAAATGATAAAAGTGAGGAATTTGATAGGGATCCGGTAGAGATTCGGTTCTTTAGTTCAATCTCATCCTACACCTTAATTAAACATATTTTATGGATTTGTTGTTCTCAAACTTCTCCTAGCAACTATTAATCATGGGTTAATAATTAATCCGAGTTTTCCTTTAGGTTTTATTTAATCAAAATATGATCATCAATTATACTTAACCATCGAATAACCTAGGATATGATCTCTAGATTTAATTAGGCGGTAGTATTACGAATTAGGAAAATCGATTAATCAAGGCAACAATTACATACGATGCGTCATTTAACCTAGGTCATGTTATCCCTAATGATTATGAATCATTAGTCACTATACATGAATTTCAACATAATAATTACAGATTATGTCAAAATTTTAGCAATGGGTTTGCAATTAAACGATTTAATGAACGCATTAAGTCATCCTTTCATAATACCTAGGTCATGTTATCCCTAATGATTACGAATCATTTAGCAATGGATTTGCAATTAAACGATTTAAGGAACGCATTAAAATCATCCTTTCATAATACCTAGGTCATGTTATTCCTAATGATTACAAATCATTGGTCGGTACACATAAATTTCAACATAACAGTTATGGATTATGTTGAAATTCTAACAATGAGTTTGCAATTAAACGATTCAATGAACACATTAAAATCATCCTTTCATAATACCTAATGAGTTCATACATAAACAACTGAATAATAACGAAAATCTGATTATCAATACATAAAACCCAAATTAATTAACATAAGATAACACAATCAATTTCTAATGAGTGAAAGAAATAACAAAAATATGAAAGAAATGCTTAACCCTGGTCGTCAATGTCGCCTTCAAACCGGCGTCAGGAACTTAACCTTCCATTGGTCTCCCAAGAAAAAGCTTCAACCCCTACAAAAATTACCCTAGCCAAAGACCACCTTTCTGTCTCGCTGCTACCGCTACTGTTCTATTATGTATCTTCTACATTGTCTAACCTAAGCTACTGTCTATTTGTTTTTTTTTCAATTCTTTTCAACCCTTTTGTAGTGTTAAACGCTAGCGTTTAATGCTAGCTTTCACGTTCAACGCTAGCGTTTAAAGCCATGCGTTAAATGCATGCAACGCTAGCGTTTAACGCCAAGCGAGGCTAGCATTAAATGCTAGCTTCCTTCCACTTTGGGCGGTGTTGATGTCGTTTTGTCTTTGTTTTAATCCAACTGCTACATGTGTTTTGGTCTCTTATTATTTCTTCATTTTTGTCAGTAAGCACTTTTAATTCTTCTTCTTTGTATTTTGATTTTTCTTGTCTTCTTGTTGTCTTTTAATTTTCTTCTTCTTGCTCTACGAAGACAAGTGAAAATTAATCTTCAGAAAACGACTTAAATGTAGTGCTTTCGATCCACTTTAATCTTTGATTTCAAATTGTACCTAAAATCATATATGAATTAAAGTGAACATTTTAAGTACTTTCGTATAATTAATCGCTAAATATAAATGATTAAATATATTAACAATTAAACACATATCAGATGGTATAATTAACATCAATCAAAGAGAGAACAAACAAATATTCCAATGTCAAATATCTTATAATTATTTTTTTAAAAATCTAGGGATTAATTCAACATGGGGAAAATATGGTTAGAAAACAAAAAACTTTCAAATAATATCTCTTATCTGACCCTTTAAGCCTTATGACTCCTTTCACTTCATCAAAAATTATCATATAAGCCCAATCTTAATTTCAATGTCTTTAACTAACCTTAGGAGTTGTTATGACATTAGAATTAAATTAATAAAAAAGGTTTTTAATGAACGACAAATCAGATTTTAAATTTAGGTGTGCTTGATGAATAAGTGATATATCAGCAAGCCTATGGTTGTGCATTTTTAAGAAGAAGAATCTAAGAGAAACAAATGAATCATGAAATTCTTGAGTGTTTAGAGTGAGATCTATGAGAAAAATTTACCATATTTTTATCTCATTGTCTAATGAAACTATTGTGTCGATTTTTGTTCAGATTTTCTTGTTAAACTCAACTACGAGATGTTATGTTTACTTGAGTCTTGATTGGATTTATATCTTGTAGTGTATATACTTTTAGTATCACAAAGAATGAACTAGAGGAGGATTTTCAATTGTTCTGTACATTAGTGAGATGTTTGCTTAAAGACAAGCAAAAGTTAAGTATGGAGAAATTTGATAAGCCTGTAAATTCTATGTTGTTTTCTCTTAAAATTTATCCTGTTTCACCTAATTTATGCCTATATCTTTCTATTCCTTCCCTTTGTCTTTCTCTAATCCTTCTTTTTCACGAATTCTTTGTAAAACTTTTGTTACTTAAAAACATTTTTATAAAATAAAAAGTTAATTTATTCCTTAATCTCTTTTACTTTAATGTTATATGTTATATAATTTGTATAGCCTTGCCACTAATAATATTATAATATTTTAACTAACATTAACGTTTCTCTGCCTACTAACATTTATACTTAATGTTTATTTTGCAATTATTAAAAGTGGTTGGTAATACACCAATCCATACTTTAATTTATTGCTTTTATGCTTTAATTTATTGCTTTATTTATATTACTATGTATTTATTGCTTTATTATCATTTATTTATTTATGTTTATTATTACAATAAACAAATGCTAGTCACATCGCAATGAGACCAATATAGATTAAGGATGACAATGGACTGACCCATAGTTTTTAATAAGTCAACCTTAGGCTCAGGCCAGTTTGAGGTCTAACTATTCTAAGTAAAATGACATTGTTTTGCTTAGAATAGTTGAGTTTCGGGTAGGCCTAAGTCTGGGCAGCCCACGCCTGAATTTAATTAAAAAATATTATTTTATATTTTTAATTAAAAAAAACTATTTTAAAAAAAATAGGTGAAGTTGGCCTATTGCTATCCCTAATCTAGAGGAGTTATCCAAAGATTTCACAAACAACTAAAATTGTGGTCACATGCTTACATTAAAAATTTATAAAACTTATTATGAAAGCCTCTTCACTTATTTTCTTTTTTGGTTGGTAATTGAATTGACTTTTAAGAAAACTTCTTCTTACCTAGTAATGTTGAGTGATCTAGGTGTGCGTCCTTGTTAGGTAATAAGTATATTGATTAGCTTAGAATCCAAATCAGAAAGCATTAGTGATTAATCCTTTAGAATTAAGTCTGTTTCTAATGTCTTAACCTCTAGTACAAATGAAAAAAAAATTGTTAACGATGAAAAAATTCACAAAAAAAAACCATGAAAATCAATTCACAACTAGAACATACAAAAAAAAAAACATCGAATGTATCAACAAACACAATTTAGTTTCTTCCAAAAATCGTATTATACTATCAAAAGAAAAGAAATAGATGTCCCCTATCAAATTTTGTAAAATTTACTATTAATAATAAAAATTGTAAAATTTCTTATTATTTTATTAATTTATCATACTTATATGAGCAAAATTTGCAAAATTGAACTTAATTTTTTATTAAAATACAAAGTTGAACCTTAAAAATGAATCTGATATTTTCTAAACATTCAAATTAAATCGTAAATAGATGGAAAATTGGACGAAATTAAATCTTAGTTAATTATGTATCACATTAGTACTAATGTGAAATAAGTTTAATATTTTTTTAAATCTAATAAATCTGTTAAATCACATTTCTAGCATGGCCAATCAGAATCCCAGCTTTATGGAGAATATGCAATACAAGCAATGGCAATGCTCCCAACAGCAATATCATTGCCACAGAGAATGAATCCTGAAGGATCTTAAGAAAATAACTTTAAAAAGGAAGTTTATTCGATCTTAAAAAACATGGGACTTTTATTTTTTCTGAGGCTAACTCTCACAGGTTTTTCATTTAGCACACAGATAGAAGAACAGAACGACCTCATGTTTGTTTGTAGCAAATACATCTATATGAAAAGACAATCACTGAAACTTGAAACCTGAAACCTGAAAACTGAAACCAACCTGCTACGGCAATCCACATCCTTTTCCTCCAATCCACACAAACCAGGCCCCAAGTCGAGTTGTCATCCATATTCTATATTCAAGGCTCAAAAACCATAGTGTCTGCCTCCCTTTTCACTGATTCAAATAGCACAGACGATAAATAACGTTCTCCAAAGCTGGGGAAGACCACCTGTTGGTTTCAAGCAGTATTCAGATATGGCACATTATCTAATGATAATGAAGTTAGAAAAGTTTTTCGTTCAAAAAAAAAAAATGAAGTTAGAAAAGTTTATTTGGTCCATAAATTTCCAACATAAATATTAGCTCTACATATATTAACTTAATGGATATCCTGAACAGACATTTCCTGCTGTGATATATGCTACAAAAACGAGTTGACTTACAACAATGAGTTTTCCAGCATTTTCAGGCCTCTTCGCAATCTTAATTGCAGCAGCTGCAGCAGCACCCGATGATATCCCTACCTGGAATCCATAAGATAACATTAAATAAGATCTAATTAGCTACCCCCAGAAATAATGTAGACAATGATCCTTGTTGGGGGAATAAATCAAACAGTTGTAGACTTGCGACTATTTACCATCAACCCTTCTTTCAGGGCAAGTTGTTTAGCTGTTTCAATTGATTCATCACTTGATATCTGCATAGATTAAGCACTACTTGTGAACAACATAAGTTTTGGCTCTCATGAGAAGCAATGAACTCAATTCATGCATGCAACCAAAATTCTTGTACTTGTTTTTGAAATAATAAGAGGATAACACAAAAAGAAAATAAGATGGGCATTTAGCGATTATGGATATAATTTAAGAAAAATGAGAATCAATTTCCTTTTTGGGATTAAATTTCAGATGATCCCATGAACTGCAAATTTGAACTAAACCAATTATGTTTTTTTTTGGGAAAAGGTACCTGTATTAATAAGAAAATTGTGAACAGAACCCAAACAAAGAAAGTCATGATTTTATTTATTGGACTTGATGATTTTAGTTGAGATGAAATATACTTACTTGAACAACCTCGTCAAGTAAATTGACATCCAAAACTCCAGGAATGAAGCCAGCACCAATTCCTTGAATCTTATGTGGACCTTAGACATCATATCAAACACACAAAATTGATCGATTAGCAACCAATGCCTGTAACTACTGTCTGTTTGAAAGTTACAGACGAGATTGCTAAATCTCATCAATAAATTGTTATCACAACTCACCAGGCTTTCCTCCCGACAATACTGCACTTTCAACTGGTTCAACACCATATAGCTGAAAACAAAATAAATGGTAACTAGAAAGATAAGAAACAAAACATGCCATCAAACAATAATTATAACCTCAGCTTTAAATCACAAATTACAAATAGGCAACCTTTATATCAGGGTTTTGCTCCTTGAGATACCTCCCTGCACCAGTTACTGTACCGCCAGTTCCAATTCCAGAAACAAGCGCATCAACTTTTCCACCTGAACCTTTCCAGATCTCTGGTCCAGTGGTCTCATAGTGTATCTAGCCATAGGATAAGAATCTGATCATAGTACTCAACAAAGTGGAAGTCAATAAAATGCAAAGGGTAAAAAGAAGATACCTTTGGGTTGGCAGGATTTTCAAATTGCTGCAGAATATAAGAATTGGGTGTTTTTGCACGTATTTCTTCTGCCTTCTGAACAGCTCCTTTCATGCCTCTGGCAGGATCAGTAAGAACCAGCTCAGCACCAAAAGCACGGAGAACCATCCTTCTCTCTAGACTCATTGAAGCAGGCATTGTAATGATAAGCCTGTAGCCCTTTGCAGCTGCCACAAATGCAAGTCCAATACCCGTATTACCACTTGTAGGCTCAATTAGGACACTCTGCAGCATTAGAACCAAAAGTAAATCATGTTGAAAAAGCTACATGCCATGGTGCTCCAAATCAAAAAAAATGGATACCACTCGCATAAACGGAAAACATGTGACAAAATTTACATAGAAGTTCCCCAGGCCACCATCATGAAGTTAATCAGATAAATTGATTCAGTTACCTCGGCCGGCTTGATAAGGCCCTTCTCCTCTGCATCTGCTATCATACTATATCCAATCCTACAAACAAGAAAGGAAGCAAAATTTTGCACAATCAGTTAGGGAATCCAAGTTCCAACTATAAAAGATTTCAGAGGCACTGTCATGTCAGATGCACCAGGAAGAAATTTGAAAATGCATCGAAATAACATAACACAAAAGGCTGAATTTCCATGACATGAGCACAAAATTGCAAAATTGACAGAACATTCCACATCAAATCTGGTCCTATGAGCCCAAGTACAGCCTAAAGGCACTATTGACCTCAAACTCAACAACAAAACATAGTAATAAAAACAACATAGAATGGAATGATAATATCGCTCAATAAGGAATTAGGAAGCACCTATCCTTGACACTCGAGCAGGGTTCCATCATCTCCAACTTCGCTGCAACACGAGCCACGCAACCATCCACGACATGATTAAGATATACCAGTGGAGTTTTCCCGATCAACTATCAAAAGTAAAACCCGATAAACAAGTCAGCCATAGAGTTTTCACATCTATCACCTACTATATACAGAGAGCAGAAGATAGGAACAGACAGAGGCGGGTATACAGAGAGACAAACAGAGAACATACTCCAGTTACATCTTGGGCAATCTCAGTTTTCTCCTCTGCCATTTTCGCAAAGAAAAGTGAATAAACTGCAAAAGCATGAAAAACTCTTATCAAAATCAATAACTATTGGAACTCCATCGAAAAACCTACCAGCTTATGTAAAACATCGAAACAAGCAACTAAAACCCATTTCGCTAATCTCTGCCGGCTGTTCAACCGAAAACATCATTAACTAGGGATAGGCAGAAAAGGCAAGTTGTTATGGGTCAACGCAAAAGAGATCATGAAACAAAAACTTCAAAACCAATGACAGAAAACCATCAACCAATTCAAACAACCCCAAGTTCACGTCAGAACAATATCCACAAACCTTAAAATCCCAGAAGCAATGCAGATTCTATATCAAAATTCTCGAAGCAAAAACACATCAAAGGAAGTTAATAAAAGTAAAGCGCATAGACAGCTAAAGAACAACAATAAATTACATTAGCCGGCTAACAAATTTCTTTAGAGAGAAAAGAACAAGTGACAACAGCAAGACGGTGAAACTTAGCGGATATCTTACGAAACCTTTCGTGGGTCTTTATTCTGACAAGCTGATCTGTTCAATATATAGGCTTCTACAGTACCAAGAACAACATCAACAATTCGTTATTTTCCATTGTTTTAATTGTAAATTTTGTCTGAGTAGGAGTAACTAGTCGTCAGATTGAGAAAGAATGAAACTTTTCTTTTATTTTTTAACAAGAATAAAAATTTGAAACAAACTTTCTAAGTGTTGGTGTTCTCGTCAAACTTAAATTTAACTTGATCTTCTTGTCCCAAGTGACAAGGACCTTTCCATTTTTTTGCCATTGGCTTCAACTTTTCTTTTTCTTTTTCTCTTCTGAACTTTTTTCTTGGTTGTGAGGCTGTGATTACTTTTGAATGTAGATTGCTTTTCTACACTTGTTCATCTTAACAATTTGGCCGTGGGTCAATCTATTAACGTCATCTTTTAATGTGACCTTTGGTTGATAGAAGAGTCAACACTTTCAATAATTCAAAATGAAAAATATGGAAATAATTTTGTCAAAATTGACTATCTTGGTTAAGTAGTTATTGCCTTGTCTAAATGTTTATATATATATAGAATTTATAATTTCATTTTTATCAAATTTTCTTGTATAATTTATGTTTAATTGAAATTGTTATTGCAATTTAATAACTATTAAAATAAAACTTTTGTTAGTTAAAATGTATTATAATATAAAAATAACTTTTGATTGATTAATTTTTGTTTAAACACGATCAATACATTATTGAAAATAATTTATTTAATAAATTGTTTAATTACACGAATTTTTCAAAGTGAACTACATATCAAAATGATTTTTGATAAACAAGAAATTATGAAAGCTCTTGACGTAATTAACACTTTAGGAATTAATAAAAAATTAAATAATTATAAATTTCGATAACAAGGGGATACCCACAATTATGGATGATATTGACTAGATTTGTTATTAGAACTTCATGTAATAATCTTTTAAGTATGGGTATATCAAATTAATAAGAGCCTTTCTTTTATGTATTGCTTGATAAATGGCAAAAGGAAAAGTTTAACTTTAATATTTTCATCTAAATTTAATTTAAGGTGTTTTAAATAACTTTAACGTTTCATAAATGTTTAATTTAAACTCTAAATTAATTTTTTGTCAGTTATTCATTAAAAATTGTATCTAGTATTTTTTTTTATTGTTTTCTGGTGTGCTACCTAACCAATTGTGCATCTTACGTGATAAGTGAAGCATCAAAAACTGTAAGAAAATTGATTACATGCTTCCTAGGACTAAACGATAATGTTTTGGGATTTTTTTTCCCAAATATTGTTGTTTGAATTAACAAAAAATTACAAACCCATCTTACTAGAACTTGCCATTTGAGAATGAAAATTAAAGAAGATAAAGCTTTGTGCTTCATAGACATAGTCCATAATGTCATGAGTTCTCTTTTGGGTTTCATTTATGGGTAAATAAACTCTCGTGTTTCATCAGCTGGTTTACATTGGTTGGTTAAGAAAGATAATCACTTACAAAAGTTGTTGCAGAATCTTGACAATAATTTATTTTTGAATGTTATATAGGTTTTATTAACATTATTTCTAAGTTGGATATTATCATTTATGGTCTAAATTAGTGTGTATTGTTCAGTTTTATTTGTTTTGTGAGAAATTTATGCAAAAATGTAAAGTAATCCTATTGTTTTTATACCCTACAGTCAATCGCTTTTGTAACACCCATATACCCCCCTGGGAGGATACATGGATGCCACCCAAGACCAGTCAAACAAAACTAAACATCATACTTAGTTTATTAGAATTTCAAACACACTTATACTACATGTCATAAATTCCAGAAACTAAATCCAAAGAATATATACATGCCCAAACAACGAAACAAAATACATTTTGTAGAACAGTACAAAACTCAGTCTTCTTTGGCCAATGCAGTTGTCTTGTCCCAGTCTACCCTTCGTTCCGAACCTACACGGGGCAAATCCACCGTGCTAAGCATATAGCTTAGTGAGTAATAACTAATCTAATTTAATGGTTTA
>JANZXV010000003.1:23546302-23572790 GCA_027576455.1 Erythroxylum roigii | reverse complement strand
TGGGAGCTTAGGTAGAGGACGTAGGTCTTAGCACCGAACCTCTATAAAAACAGTGTTTGCTCTTCTTCCCTACTCTTGGCATTTGATTTTATTTAAAATTGGTTTTGTGTGAATTAACTTCTGATTTTATTGTAGAATTCTATGAAAAGTTTTAGAGATTTATTCAACCCCCCCTTCTAGATCGTTTACAAATGATGGGCTTTAAGGTCCTACCTCCAGCCCCTTAACAGTTTCATATAAATATTGGCATATCCAATGGACAAAAGGTCAATCTATTCTGTAGTAAGGTTGACTGCATTGTCGGTTGGCTCCCGACATTGGTTTGTCAAGTGGGCTTGAGAAGTCTCCTCCATCTAAGTATCGTACTCAATAATAGGTTCAATCATTGCCATTAAAGCGTTGTCCGGATCAGGGGGTCACAGTGGGGGTATCCTGTGTATATTTCTACTAGATGTCGAGACTGTTGGAAGACCGTCTTCGTTGGGGTCCTTCTCCATGTCTCCGCAACCCAAGTCCTCCCGTGTGGCCAGAGTGATATTTGGGTCTAACAGTATCACCTCCGCATGAGATGGGATTGATAAGGCCACGTGGGTTATGTTTGGGCGCGGAGTCTCTTTTGTCTTGGGCTTTGTATGCACCAAAGAAGGAAGTTGGCAAGGGAGGCCCATGGACTGGAGTGGTGCGTACGGGCCCATTGGCTGAGCCTGGGTTTTGCCTGACAGTGTCATATGGGGGCTGTGAGAATTAGTCCCAATTCAGGTGTTAAACGACACTGGTTTTTGTCTATTGTCCCTATTAGACTATGGGTTTAGGGATTTCGCCCTCCTTCGGTTATGATCTAACGAAACTTGGGAATTGTTCTTTTGATTTATGCTAGCTGTTGGAGGATGATTCGTTGAAGAGTCCATTGGCTCGATTTTTGAAAGAGTCGTGTACCTCGATCCTTTCAATCTGATATGTGAAGCGTCGTTGATCCTGTCATTTCTTGGAACTGTTACGGTGGGTGGTGTCCGGCGAGTCCGATGCTGCACCTGCATCCATAGACCATAGTTCGTTAGTCGGAGGTCGCCTGAGGAAGAGGCGCCGCTGCTATTTAGGTTGTGATGTTTCTGTGGTTCCCTGTGATGTCCTCAGTGGCAGGTTGATCGGTCGGCCTTGATGGGTAGTGCAAGGATCCATGACCGACCCATCCATAAGAAAAACATATTTGGGGTAGCCCCTCATAAGCCGCTCGGATGATTTCACCATCAAGCTAGACGATTAATCTGAGAGGTGAGATGAGGTCGTTGTTGACGGCGACTCGAGCAAATTTTCCATAGTGAGTTTGTTGTGTGTTGGTGTCTATTTTGATCGTGTGTCCCACTAAGTTGTCGAGAGTGGTGAGCATTGAAGGGTGATATCTAGCGATGGGGAGGTCGGGGAAGCGCACCCACACAACATCGTTTGTAATTTTACCAGTAGAAGGTCTAAACTTCGGACACCATGGTTGAACGAAGAGTGCATGGCCAGATATCATACACGGCCCGTGAGTTAGAATTTGTACGTAATCCTTCTCCTCCACGAAGTTTATGAGGTAAAGATCGTTATCTAAGTCGACGATTTTCATAGGGCCTTTAGGGTTCCACATTGAGTGTAATATGGACTTGAGCAAATTAAACCTCAATTTGAGTCCCATTAGTTTAATTACTATTGCGTTTGCCCATGCTTTATCTAGTTTTCCTTTGAAGGTGTTTGATAGTTCGACTCTTATGTCGTGTTTACCTTATATAAGAGTAATATCACCCTCAACAATTTCGATTGGGTCCTCCTCAGGCCACTCCAATGCTTTATCTCCCATTCCAGGTTCAGCTTGGCCTGAGACCACCGCACTATAGCTCGGTAGATCGTGCTGTATAGTCGGTGCGAGAGGAGGGGGGTCTTCCTTCCTTTCTCTTATACGAACTTTTTTTGCCGCATGTCCATCATAACTAGTTGGGTTGAGAGCGTTTTCGCATGACGTGGTTTCAAAGTGGAGATCTCTAACGGAATATTTTTCCCTTGTATAATGTTGTTTCAAAGTGGACTCCCATGGTTCCAAAGTGGAGAGCGTTTATATATATGCATGAGATTTAATAAAACATGATTCGAACAGGGAACGGAGGATTTGACGTGATTGATTTGAGTCTATTAGTTTCATTCCATCAAAAGAAGATACTAGGATTGGACTTGCTCTGCTCTCAGCTCAAGTCTCACCTCAAGTCTAAGTGATTAGGGAATAAAGAAGTTTGAGCCAAGGATTGGCTTATAAGTTTGATAATTTGGCTTACTTATAACTGAAGAAATCAATATTCTTAAAGAAATGAATTTTTAAATCTATCAGTAAGGCCTCAATCTCGAATACTACAAAAATTAAATAATAATTGAAAACTTTGAAAATTTTATTGAGATTTCTTAAGTTTAAAAAATATCAAATTTATCAACAATCAAAATTCAAGCTCTTTTAAGAAAGGGATTACATCATCAAAACAAAGAAATATAATATTCCTTAATCAAAGCCTTTTGAAACCATTAACCTCTTGACCTAAAGGTCAGTAAACAAATACAATGACAAAATTTTCAAATCCATCCATGTAGGATCAGTTCAATTAGGAGTAAAGCCCTCTATTAAAGAATGGTTAAACAGTTCCATATTAATGGTATTGAGAGATGATAGGTGCTGCATGATGGGTATGTTGTCTTTTAGCATCTATACATCAAATATCGTCTAATATTGATTTATTTCACATTTTCTTATCAAAATGTGATATATAAATATGCAAATATTCCTTAATAGTTTGAAATAATTATTAATCTAATATTTATTTTAATTATATACTTTACTAAAAGTAACAAAATTTCATTTCAATGGTAAGTAAAGAAATAATGGATTAAAACATAACAACAAAAATCAATCATTCTAAAGCAAACTTTCACCTCTAATCTAAGCGCTTCATTTTACTTAGGCCGTAAGCAAAAAGCTAAGCCGAAGCATAGTGTATTATTATTTATTCCAAAATTTTATATATTTGGCGGCTATTTCTCAAAAACCCAGATCAGTACCGGGACCAAAGTTACATTTTTACACGCTTCCAAACTCCCCTGGATCCCAAGACCCCTAACCTTCACCACAGTCCAGATCTGTCTCTCTCCCCCCCTCTCCCTCTCTCCAATCAAAGCTATGGGTGTGCCGGCGTTCTACAGGTGGCTTGCCGACCGCTATCCACTGGCTATTGCCGACGTCGTCGAGGACCCGACGGAGGACTGCAACGGCGTGCCGATAAAAGTCGATGTTTCGAAGCCTAACCCTAATGGAATTGAATTTGATAACTTATACCTCGACATGAATGGGATCATCCATCCCTGTTTTCACCCCGAAGGAAGGGTACGGACTTGTAATTGTATTCATATGCTAATCTTCTGCTGACAGCGTCTAACCAATGTACTGCTTTGGGTGATCTTATTGAGCTTTTTTTTAAAATGTTATTTTTAAGGTTTAAGTTGGGTTTAACATTGAGAGGGGGTTCATGGTTGAACTTTGGAAATGTTTGATAACGAGGAATTGTGGTGAAAGTGTGCTTATTGATATTTGTGAATTTTGCAGTTATTCGTATTTTTTTTCCTGGTTTGATGGTTCTCGTTTGGAGCCTTTGATAATTAAACAGTTTTCTTTTCACTTTGTTTAGTTGAGGACACAGTGTTTGTTGTGAAAGGCTATGTTTGAAGTGGATGCAACATATGGTTCCATGTTTGGTTTACCATTTCCATGTCTTACTTCTTGATTTTGCAGCCTGCACCTGCAACATATGATGATGTCTTCAAATCAGTATTTGATTACATTGACCATCTCTTTTCATTGGTTAGACCAAGAAAGCTTCTATATTTGGCAATTGGTATGCTCCTTATCAAGTTCATTCTCAGTTATATCTTGATTAGGGTAATGACTGTACTGTCTTTCTAATGTTATAGATGGGGTTGCACCAAGAGCTAAAATAAACCAACAACGAACTCGGCGCTTTAGAGCTGCAAAAGATGCAGCCGAAGCGGTAAGGTTTCTTTTATAGTAATTATTGTTTGTTGTTGAATTCGGTGACTTGTCCTCACATCTGATGTTGAAGGAAGCTGAGGAGGAAAGATTGAGAAAGGAATTTGAGGCAGGAGGGAAGCTTCTGACTCCTAAAGAAAAACCTGAAACATCAGATTCAAATGTCATAACTCCTGGCACTCAGTTTATGTCAGTACTCTCTGTTGCACTTCAATACTATTTACAAAGTCGACTCAACCACAACCTGGGTTGGCGGTATACAAAGGTGAACTTAATGTCATCCTTGATCTTAGTTCCTTCTGCGGATCATTCCTTGCCTATGGAGTAATCGCTTCTGTATTTTTGTTCATATACATTTGGGTTTCAGGATACTTTGTCTCTCTAAATTTATTTATGGGGCTGCATTGGGTGATTCTTTGAAGGTTATTCTTTCTGATTCGAATGTCCCTGGTGAAGGAGAGCACAAAATCATGTCTTACATACGATTACAACGTAACCACCCTGGTTTCGACCCAAACACACGACATTGCTTGTATGGTCTGGTGAGGAAGTTTTCCTGTTTTAACCATTCCTTTTCATTTCTAATCTTGCTGATCTCTCTGTTTTATTTTAGTCTTTATTTATTCAATTCTGTATGCCCATTAATTTTTTTTAATGATCAGGATGCAGATTTGATTATGCTGTCTTTAGCAACGCACGAAATCCACTTTTCAATATTAAGAGAGGTTAGTGGCTCAGGTGTCATTAAGTATTGCCGTTGCCTTATGTCATTATTCTACTCACATTTCGTTCACCTGTACTGTTTAGATGGTCACATTTCCTGGACAGCAAGAGAAATGCTTTCTCTGTGGCCAAGTTGGTCATCTTGCAGCTGATTGTCGTGGTAAACCAGGAAATAATGCAGAAGATTGGAACTTGGTAGATGATAGTCCCATTCATAAGAAGAAATATCAGGTTCCCCACTAAGGTCTGCCTCGTTTCTGTCTGTGATTTTCATGTTCTATCTAAAATGATTCATTGTTTGGACAGTTCCTCCATATCTGGGTGCTACGAGAATATCTGGAGTATGACTTGGACATTCCAAACCCTCCTTTTACAATCAACTTTGAACGGATAGTAGATGACTTTGTATTCCTTTGTTTCTTTGTTGGCAATGACTTTCTCCCACACATGCCAACATTGGAAATTAGGGAGGTATGTATGAGTGATTGCTTTAGAGAGCCCAATACCAGAAGAAAACACTACCTTACTCATCTTATTCTTAGCGTGTGTCTCTTCCTTATTCTATATCTGGCATAACAGTTTTGAGAAGAATATTGATGTTGCTTGATGGCTATTTTCATTTTCTGCTTCTTCCCACACTCACTTTTATTTCTGCTAGCCGTTCATTTGGTCTATTTAATTCATTCTCATTGCAAAATTCTTCAGGGTGCCATAAATTTACTGATGCACGTGTACAGAAGGGAGTTCTCTCTGATGGGTGGTTATCTTACTGAAGCGGGTGAGGTAATTTTTCTTCCCTACTGCCTACAACTGGCATTTCCTTTCTTCAGAGGTATCCACTCTCTTGGCCTCAGTAAGCAATCGATATCAATATTCTTTCTACGTCCTATTATAATTATAATTGTCCTCAATCTTTTTAATTGGACATTCTTTCAAGACAAATATATACATTCTCCTTTCATAAGCTAAAGAATTATGACTGTCTGATAATTTTCTTTAATTTTCCAAGTGTATTTGATGCATCTTCTACAAGTACCTGATACTTTATGAAATTTTCTAGTCTAGTATAACATTTGGCTGCTGCTTCTATTCAAGGATTTTGTATTAGATTGAGATCCTTGTTCTCTCGTATGATAATACTAATCGGAATTCTGTTATTCGCAGGTTTTCCTGGATAGAGTTGAACATTTTATTCAAGCTGTTGCTGTTTATGAAGAACAAATCTTTCAGAAAAGGACTCGTATACAGCAGGTATTTCATTGCAATGCTTCACTACCTAGTGACTGTTTCAAAATTATAATTGAAGATCACCTTTATTCAGATGAAGTGACTCATAGTGCAAATATTAATTGGTGCTTGTTGAGGTTTTTTTCATGCTTTTTTTTGTTTGAATTTTTGGCAACTTTTTTTGGTAACAATCACCATGTAGGTTAGATCAAAATTTGAACGACCTGGGGGATTATTTATGTTCCAAACAGATGGATGATTGGTCCACTGACTGAAATTGTTCACATAACAAAGCTGCCTTACATCTGAAATGCTGAGTTTGATTTCTAGTTGTCAGATTTCTATAGGCTACAAGTAGCCCAAGTTTGTATATAGAAATGCCCCATAGAATGTCAGATGTCTGTGAAGAGTTTAGTGGACAAAAAGGTGATATGGTGTACACATGTGATTTCATGTCAGGGAGACTTTTTTCTTCGTCTTCCTTGTCATTTTGTTTGTTTACTTTCTTCTTCCATTCTTACCCTTGTCTAATTATTTTCATTTCCTGTCAAATCAGAAGCACATAACATAACTTTCACATATTCGGTTCTGCCTATTTGTAACCTAGAAAACTAGGATGTAGAATCTAGTTTTCATTCTTACGGTAACTTCTTCTCAGGCTTTGGAGAATAACGAAGAAATGAAACTTAGAGCAAAAAGGGAGTCCTCTGGAGAGCAACAAGCACCAATTGTTGACAAGGTTTTTGAATCTGACTGTTCTAATTGTTGCTGTATATATGGATCAGTTAGATATCAAATAAAGATTGGAGATATAGGAACTTATTTACTGCACTTTTATTGAATACGAAGGAGGTCCAGATAAAAGGCTCTATCTATCATAGCTGGGTAGTCAATACCGAGTGTTCTCTTGAAGCATACTTTAAAAATGATTGGAGGTTTCATTTCTTTTATTCTCAATCATGAACTGATTGGCCAAGTTCTTCCGATCTCTATCAATTTCAGCCCAGTTTGAGCTGTGACCAGTATTGTTAAAGGACTAAAAATGTGAAAACATTTTTTTCTTTGTGGTTTCAATCAGCAAGAACTTTCAATTTAACTTTCTACAAGATGTGTGCCATATCTAAATATTCAACTCGTCTATTTAACTGGTAAACCTGTTCCAGTTTAGTTATTTCAGCATTTTAGAAGGTTAAATGTGCTTTGTGCGGCTATATATTTTTCTCCTTGTCATGAAATGGTCCAAACTGCTTGCAGTCCTTTCTTAAAACTACTATTTGGCATCTAATTATGTATATGGTCCTCAATTGGAAGGACTGACAAGGACAAAGTCATTTCATTCGAAAGGGAAGAACTAAGTTATTCATCTCTGTGATGATATATTTTACACTGCAATTGTCTTCAGGTTAAATTAGGGGAACCTGGATACAAAGAAAGGTATTATGCTGAGAAATTTGGTGTATCAACTCCAGAGGAGATGGACAAAGTCAGAAAAGATGTAGTAAGTTGCATCTGTCTTTTCTGATTCTGACGATTCTCTGACTCTCTTTTGTTGCAAGTAAACTGAGTGATGGGTTTTTCATTTAACATTTACTATGTTCTTAAAGAAAACATTACCTCCCCCTTACCCCATGCCCTTAAAAACAGTGAAAATGTAAGATATGATGAAAGAAAATATAGAAGGGAATAGTTGCCAAGTTCATACATTTAAAATATCCAAGGATGAGCTAGATTTGCTAAATATTTGTTTTGGTCATAGTGGACTATTTCACTAGTACTGTTTGTCTCGAAAACCTTTTGTTTGATGACAATGCGGAATATCTGTTTGTGTGTACAGGTGTGGAAGTATGTGGAAGGTTTATGTTGGGTTTGCCACTATTACTACCAAGGTGTTTGCTCTTGGAAATGGTCAGTTTGAGTTAGCATGAGATTAAATTACCCTTTCTGCTATTTTTACCCTACATTTCTTTATGTCATCTATATGCTAGGGTAGTCTAAATGCAAACCCTAGCTGTCATATGTGGATATACTGGTCTATGTGCACATGTGGGTTGGTGGATATGTATATGATTAATGTGCTTAGGTACCTGGTGACAAGGATATACTCACTACAAGGTATGTTGCATATGTGTTGAATGGTGAAAGATTTGAAATTTCACAGGTGTGATATTTCATCCTGTAGAACTAGTGTTTGTTGCAGGCTACACCTTGAAACTTCTTTCAGATGTGAGTTTCTCTATAGGGTAAATAGCAAACAGACTTGAAAGCTGATAAGAAAGATCTTCTGTGAGGAGAGTGGAAAAAAAATAATGTGAACTAGGGATGACAATGGGCTGTGCTGTCCCAAAATGCCATTATTTTGGTCTTGAGTTTCTTAAAACTACAGACCAAAACAACGTTGTTTTGGGCAATTAAACTAAAACAACATCATTTTGGGGGGAGGGGCTCTGGCTGCCTTGACATCCCTCCCCGGCCCAGGCCAGGCTCTAGTTGCCATCCCTAGTAAATGCCTTTATCACTATTTATCAACAGGCCAGGCAGCTCCGGGCCGAGCTCCAGTTGCCATCCCTAATAATGCCTTATTACTATCTAAATTTATCTGAACATGTAATTATTTCTGCAACCAACACCGGTAATGTCACTATGTTTTTCAAGTAGCTCAGTTGGTGACATAGAACTCATCTTGCTACCTCGACTACTTTGTCCTAAGCAATTCATCACCACCACCCCTAATACTACTGCCATCCTACTCTGCATTCACCATGATAACTTATATCATGTTCATTAAAACTTATTTTGTTGATCTGTCATGGCCATCTCGATTTTGCAGTATTTTACCCATTTTTTCCTCACCCTTAAAATTGTGGTAGTCTTAAACTACATTTACTTTGTAGAGATGGTTATGCTAGTTATTGCTTTTAGCTTGTAGCTTCTAGGTCCAAATAATGAAGCTCTTTGTGACATGTACATTAGCTGCAAAACCCCGAAAGTCTGAATGACGTTTTCTAACAGTGTATAACTTTAGATGGAACTGATATTTTTGTTTTTCACTAACATTTTTATCCTTCCACTTTATTTTTCAGGTTCTATCCTTACCATTATGCTCCATTTGCTTCGGACCTTAAGGATTTAATTGATTTGGAAATAACATTTTTCCGAGGGGAGCCATTTAAACCTTTCGATCAGTTGATGGGTACCTTACCAGCAGCAAGGTTTTCTGTCACCTTAAAAATGATTCTCCCTAAATTTGCTTATAATTTGATGTTGCATCTACTAACCTTCTTTGTTCTTACTGCATCGATATGTGCATTACAGTTCTAATGCTTTGCCAAAAGAATACAGGAAATTGATGACTGACCCATCATCACCCCTCTCTAAGTTTTTCCCCTCAGGTAAGTGGATTGAATGGAGTTAACAATATGTTTTCTTGGAAATATTAGCCTCATATACAAAGGATATTTCAACAAATTTTCTTTTTTATTTTTTTGGCAGATTTTGAGGTTGACATGAATGGAAAACGCTTTGCCTGGCAGGTAATTTCTTCCTTACCGAGTAATAAGAAAAGTTTCAAATATTTTTACTGTAAAAATTGAAATTAATCATCCTTTCTGCTTTGGAGTTCAGGGTGTTGCTAAATTGCCATTCATTGACGAGAGAAAGTTGCTTGCTCAAACCAGGAAGCTCGAGAGCACTTTGACGGTCTGAACATTAATATCTGAACTAGTCCTTAGTAACTTTTTGCCGTTGCATCCTGTTTCTAAACTATCATAGGTTCTGACTACATGTTTACCACTTAGTGAATGTTTTAAATGGCAGTAGTTTCTGAAACTTGGGAAGTTATTTAACTGACTTTCAGGAAAATGTGTACAGTTATGACCATGGGACTATGAATTAGAAAACAATTTTTTGTGTTAACAAGAGAAACTAAAGTTTGACCATACTTATTCTAAAACTGATTTAAAAGAAAAAATTTGAGTGGATATATATGAAAATTTTCTATCATCATTTGAGTCAGGACATGCAACATTAGTCTTATCAATTATATAATAGATACTGTTACACCAATATATTTCTGTAACTGTAGATTTTGGACTAGGTCAGGGGTTCATCGAAAACTTTATGGTCAAGAAAATAACCATGCTTATTAACTAGTCTTTCTGGTGGATTTAAATACTCAACTACGCTGATGTTCAACTTCTTGCGTACAGGAAGAAGAACAGTTCCGAAATAGTGTGATGCTAGACTTATTATATGTACATCGAGCTCATCCTCTGGCCCGACAAATCATCTCATACTATCATGCTTGCTATCCCTTATACCCACGAGAAAAATTTGCTGTTGAGATTGATACAAGTGCAAGGTTAGTTTGTTCCAATATTACTATTTTCTTCTGGTCATTATTTATTATTGATGTCTGCTGTCTTGCATTTTAACTGTGGCTGATTCTTTGCAGTGGTGGAATGAATGGATGCCTTTGGTTATCTGAGAGGAATGATTGGAAAAGTTCCGTTCCATCCCCTGTTAGTGGATTGCAAGACATAGCGGATAATTGCGTTATGTATGTAATACTTTTGCTCTTTCCGTTTTGGGAAGCTGATGAATCCTCTAAAATACTGGTTTATTTTGGTGATGCAGAAATGTCACATATCTTAACCCTTTGAAGTATAAACACACCCCAGAACCTCCAAAAGGTGTTGTCATACCTGAAAAGGTACCTCATTCTTTATGCTTATCAAAATAATTTACTGGTTTTTATATACGAGCAAGAGAACCAAGGAAGTGGATAGTGGACATTGATAGCATCCACTAAGATCATGGGACATGTTTGTTTGTTTGTTTAAGGTAGAGTTATAGCTACAATGGTAAACTAAGAGAAGTTATATCTGAAGGAGACAAAAAAAGGTCTAGCGCTCCATTGTCTAAAAGCTTTTGATATTTCTCAGATCTATCATTTGGGAGTGATGTTAGGTGGCATCTAAAGGCATTTTTGTGTTGCAGAAGCTTGATGTATATCTTGGGGTTTTAGCTTACAAAACATACGAGGCAATGATGTGTAGCAACTACATGCAACTTTTGTGTTTCAGCAGCCTGACTTTGAATTCGATTTTAACCTGGGATCTTTTCTACAATGCATATGAAATTATTCATGTAGGAATGGGTAAAGAAACATGATTTTTGCTAGTGAGGAACAAGTGAAATTTCATAAATTGTCATTTGCTGTGGATGTTGCATCTCCTCTGTATGGAAATGTCATAGCAAATTATACATTGTACTTTCTTGAATGACTGCAGTTTACTTCTACTGCAGATACTGAAACCAATAGACATTAAACCCTTCCCTACACTATGGCATGAAGACAACAATGGCCGACGCCAGCAAGGCAGAGAAAGGTAGGCATAAAAGTTTAGATACATGCAATCACATATCCAATTGGTCTCTCTGAACCTTGGAATCATTTTAGTGGATTGGTTTGGTTATATCTGTTCCTTGGGGGTCCAACTGCTGTGTTTGAGGTGATAGTTGCAACAGAAACTATGTACTTGCATTGATGTATGAAGTGGAGGATAGGTAAAGGTGCTGAATCTCAGCTTCCCCTATGGAGAGGATCTCAGAGTAGCAAGTACAATTTCTATGTTGCATCTATTAATGATTGAACTCTGTTTTAACATCTGTTTACAGGCCGCAAGTGGCTGGAGCAATAGCTGGTCCTTTATTGGGAGAAGCAGCTCATAGACTGGTGAAAAACACGCTAAACATGAAAACAAATGGCTCATCCTCTAGATTACCTGAGCAACCACCATACCGAAATGTTCAAGGCAATTCGTACAATAGGATGAGGCCAGCTGGATCTTCTGGTTATGAAAAGGGGTATGCTGATGATGTTGGTAACTATAATGGATATTACAATTACCAGGAAGGCCTGGTGAGCAATGCCAGATATCCTCCCTCACCCCATGATGTACAAGGCAATCGGCACAACCTTAGAGCTCATGAGAGGATACAATACCATGATTTGAGGACTGGTGTGTCTGCGTTGACTATGGAAGAAAATATCAGAAGTAAACAACCTACAGTAATTCAGAATTTCCATCACCAGTTTGAGCAAAATGTGGTTCCGCTTCCAACGCCACCAAACAAGTGGATCGATAAAAGTCAAAACGGAAATGCTGCGATGTACCTCAAACCAGAAAAGCAGGTGAAGCAGGTTTATCAGATTAAGACAAGGATAGCCCAGGATACATCTGATCCTGCAGCTCAAATTCCTGATCTCAACAAGCTATAAGCTTTGGCATGGTTTGTCGAGAAGGGTAGCCCAGGGTACGTCTGTTGTCTTTCTCGAGATATATTGACACTGATGTCACCGAGATGAGCTGTTACATGACGAGCATGATGAGATAATTTACAGGTTCTGGTTAGGCATGTATGCTCAAAACGGGCATGTATAGTGCAGGAATGACATTTGAAGACAGTTCCAACTTGGCAGGGGAGTTAGCATATTGTACAAGTACACACTTGGAGTTGGTCCATGCCTTTAGGTGTTTCTATTCACTAGCAGAGGAAAATGTACAACACCCATGTTCTAATGCTATCATTTTTGTGATAGATAGGGAATGAATCTAGTAGAGTAGTAGAACCTGTAACATTATTTCTTTTTAAGGAGTATACTCGGCAAAATTTGCTTGTTTGTGTTGTATAGTATTGCTGATGCAATCCATTGAAGCTGCAGTTTGTATGTTTTGAACACTTTGTATGAATAACTTTTAGCCATGAGAGCTTATTCCTTGTGCTCTTAAAATTGTTAATGTACTTTGCGTCAGTTCAAATCATGGAGTACTTGACATTGAGTAAGATAGCTTGAATGTTTCCGTCCCACCTCCATAAAACAAAAAATTTAGAATAGATCTTTGACCTTGAGTACGAGTTCTATGGCTTAGCAATAACTCGTAGGCAAGATTACAATTTTTACAGGTTCAGATAATGGCTTTTATGCACTTGTGTGATTCATTCATTATAAATAAAGCCTTTGAAATAAGTAGGATTTATAAAAGCCTCAATTTCCCTTGGAATGAGTTTGGACATATATTAAATGAGTAAAGCAATTACCTATCATATATGATGAAAGTAGAAAACTGTTAGCCCTTTCTATCCATTATTGCAGGAAATACCCAAGCAAAAACAGAGCAAAGAAGAAAAGTAAGGTTCCATATATCAAAAGAGCCTTCTGATCAGAAGTGAGTGTATTGCCTCCAAGACCATACTGTTGGTTCTGTGCAAAACCAGCAATTTCCACCCTCTTACTCTCAAAGAAGCTTTTGGCAGCCCCACAAGTTGGACACCTCCAATCTTCAGGCAACTTGTCTAACTGAAACCCTGGTGGTATTGGATATGATGGGTCACCAACAGTTTCATCATACTTGTACCCACAAGATCTGCACTCATAGATCCCAGTGTTCAAAACTGCAAACTTCTCTTCTAGCCTGCGTTTATCAAACTTTCGTTCACTACCTTCAGCTTCAGCTGCTCCAGTGCTGGATTCTGTTGCTGATGTATTGGTTTGGTTCGAAGTTGGTGTCTTGTCTTCTTTTGAGAAATCAATGGATTGGACGGTGAAATGAGCCTTTTGAGGCTTACAAATAGAAACAAAAGGTAGTTTGCGGATATGGGTTCTGGCTTTTGGATGGGCAACTTGAGAAAGATGGAAAGAAAAAATGGGTCTTGTAGTTGCACAAGCCATGAATTGAATAAATTGGAAGGTTTCCAATGGCTTCCTGAGCTTAAGTTGATTCAAGTGGGTGGGAATTTTTGAGTGTAGGAGGAATGAAGAGGATCCATGGAAAGGCATATGCTGCTGGGACAAGGCAGTGGTGGTAGGAGGTGTTGGATAAGGTGGGGAACAATCAAAGATCCCAAACAATCCATACAACGGGCTTGAAGGAGTGTCTATGGATGGATCTCTGTTTTCCATCATAGCCCAATAATAACTGTTGCTCTTCAGTCCAGTTCATGTTTCAGCGTCCAATTCATGTCCTAAACATACTCTGCACCTACAATCCTGTAACTCCTCTGATCTTTCAGAATTAAAAAAAAATTCTAGTTGAAGACTATTGTTTGAAAAAACACAAAAGAAATGCCCTTTGAATGTTGAAATAAAGAAGAAATGGGTCGTAAATTTTAAATTTAGAAGAAATCAAAGTTAAAAATTTAAACAAACAATTTTTTATATTAAATTTGAAAATATAAATAATGTCCTAAGCTAATAGGCTTATAAGCGTTATACTAATCCATTTTCCATTTTCAAGTGAAATGAGAAATTTTATTTGTTTTAGTATTTAGAAAATGGGTCTAAATGGATTTTGGATTAAATTTTGAAATAAAGAAATCATAGGAATTAATACTAGCTCGTTGAGTTTTAAGATTGTACAGCTCGTGGTTTGGACTTAAGCTTGTTAGATAAATTTGGATTCTATTTTGGTCTTAGTTTCAATCTTACTTTTTTATTTTATTAAATGAATTTTTATTTAATAAAATACTCATATATGTGCCTTAGGGCTTAAAATTTTAATAAAATGAGGGATTAAAAAAATCCTAAGGCACTGACTTAGTACCAAAGGCTCTGAATTGATTTTAATAGATTTGTACTTGACATTGTACAGGCCTGTGGCTTGGACTTGAGCTTATAGTTATTAATCTAGATGGATTTGGATTTTTTTTAATCTTACTTTACTTTTTAATGATTTATTTTATTAAGTGAATTCTTAATTCTCACACCATACAATCACACCATACTAAGGGTCTAAATGACATTTTTTTATGTTGATTTTGAAACCATACTCCTAATTAAATTAGTATAAAGAGAAAATAAGATACAAAATTCACATAACACAAAAAATTATATCATGAGAAGTTGAGGGATAGACCATTGTTAAATTACTTTTTACTTCACTTATCTTTTTTTACTAACTTAGATAATGTTTGAATGCTACTTTTTTTATAATTTTTTTTCAAATGTCAAAATTATTTCTTTTCATTGAGTCCTTGAAATAAGACAAAAATAGAAAGAAAAACAAAATTTTAGATTAAATACAAGAACAAAAATAAATAATTTAGTCTAAAATGACTAAACAGAGATAAGCTTATCTTTTTTCATGACACTTTTCCATATTAAATTTTCTTGCACCAACTTTATGCTATCTATCTTATAAGATCTTTTAATATTATCACTTTGAAAGTATTGATAATTATGTGTCCCTCTTTGTAGTTTCACTATGTTTCTTCTGTAATCCTTCATCCTTCTTGTCCTTATCTCCCTCTTTAATTTGGTTAGTCCTCCTTTCTTCATTCTTTCCCAAGCTCTTCATTTTCTCCAAATCTTATTGTGTTTTTATTCTTTGCAGGAACTTGTTTGGCTTTGAACTGCTCTTGGTTAGTTCTTTCATAAGAAGTTGTATTCCTCTCCTCCTCCTCCTCCTCCTCCTCCTTTTTCCTCTTGTTTTGTTCCTCTCTTCTTTTAGTCTTCTTTGATCTCTTCTTGTCCAATTGACTTTATTGGCTTTTTTCTTTTCCATTTTCCCACCAACTCTCTTTGCCATATTTATAACTATTTTTTAAAATTGTCCATGGATTTAATATGGACTTTTAATATTTATAATTATGCATTCTTCTTCCCCATAACCTGTCCTTGATGTCTTTTCTATTAATCTGACAAAATTTGCTTCTCTCTTCCCCATCTCTCAGCCCCTCCCTAAACATTTCGGTTCATCTTTTATTCCCCAATTTTACCTTTTTCCATTATCCAATAGATGTTAGCTCTCGCCTAGCTTATACTATTCCAAGCTCAGCATCCCCTCCTTAGGACCTAACTTAGACAATTCTCTCTTTTCAATCAAGTCCCTCTAATGGGCAAACTCCAAACTATGCTGGAAATAGGTAGTTAGAGATGCTCCTCAAATCAAACTCCACTTTTGTCCTTCCTTATCCTCAGGAGGGAACACCATTACTACATAACTCTAGAGGTCCCCAAAGAAAGAGCCAAAAGATGGTCCTTATCACTAGTAGGTTATTTCATAGGAAAAATGACAACTTTTTTGTAATTAATAATTAGGCTATATACCATTAGAAGCTATTAGGACTAAATACTTAGTGAAGATAACCTCTTGTATATCTTCCACTTTAAAGTTGAAGTTCAAAAAACAATTTAGGTAGGTTCTTAGCCTTTAACATTAGGCTAATATCTCTCCAATTTTGGTAGCCTGATATGCATCTTGAGATTATACAACAAAACCAAGTACCATCATGGACAAACATCTGTGATATTTCCCTAGAATATTGATCCACCAAGGGTTTGAGCTACTTAGCAAGACATATAAGGAAACCAATAGGAATGGATGAGGCCAGAAATTTTTTAAAAAGAATTGGATATGTTAAGCTTTGTGTGGTAATGGATATAAGGAAGGAGCTATCTAATATTGTTCCTCTCCAAAAACTTGGAGCTAATGATCCTATCTATAAAGACTTAGATAAATTATCTTATTAATAAAGACCAACATTAGCTAAACAAGGCAAAGTATGGAAACCTACAAGCAAGATATTTATCATTGAAGATTATGCCACATTTTTTGGGTTAAAAATTGAGGAACATTTAAATAAAACAGGGAACTCGAAAGTAGTAACCAATAAGGACCCTAGTCTTGTCTAGGATCCTAAAAGGTTGAAGGGAATGGAGTTAGTTGATTAAGGGAATACTACTTCCTATTATGAGCATTTGGGAGGCTAAACATGTAGTCACTCTAAGTCTAAATGATAAAATTCTGCATAACGAGAATTAGTTTAACCAGAACAAGGCCTTAACAAGAATCAGTTCAAACTTTATAATGAACACTTGAAAAAATTAGCTATTCTATAAGACTTCAAATAAGAAACAAGAAGAAAATCAAGAAGAAATAATAAAACCAAAGGCTGAAGAAGCCTAACCTACCAGTAATGGCTATCCTTACTTATATTGTACGGGGAATCAATTACCCAAAAAACAACATTTGCTCAAGAATTATATTATGGAAATAAAGCCTATGCTTATAGGCATTCTGAAAACAAAACTCAAAAGAGACAAGTGTAAGAAGCTTCCTTGTCTGGAGAGTCACTGGAATTGGATCTCTAATAACCATTTCCACTATAATAATCACTATTTTTAGCTTTTGGCTTAAAACAAAATATAATTATCTCTTCTGGAATCTTTAAACTAATTTATTCATATTACTACCTCCTTGGTCGAAGAAAAACTGAAGTTTTAGATTTTTTTCACTATAGCGCGAATAATGCATTTCAAAAGAATCAGATATAGGAAAAGCTAAATAATATCCATAATTTCATTAGCTCCTTTTAACTAATCCTAGGTGATTATAATAATATTTTGCACTAATTAGAAACTGATGGTAATACATGTTTAATGAACTTCAATAAGGGTTTTCTAGAGATACGTAAGACAAATTGAAGTAAAAAACTTAAAAATGGAGGGTTATTTCTATAATTGAAATAACAAACAAAAGTGGCATATAAGGAAGAAACATGACAGGGATCTTGTCGATAAGGCCTAGTTATTGAATTTTTCAGAAAGTAAAGATTTATTTGGTAATATACTCTTCTCTGACCATTATATGATTATCATCAAGAACCTTACTCTTAAACTGCCAAAGAGATCTCCTTTTTGCTTTAATAATTATTTGATTAAGGTTGAGGAATTTGAAGAAGCTATCATAAAGGGACTATCTTCGTCATTTTAAGGTGATGGGGCTCATATACGTAAAAGGTAAGTTTAATTGGTGAAATAGGAGCTTAAGTTGCTTAATCAATCTGGAATCTACAACACATAATTAGCCTTTGGCCCTTACTCTCAAACTAACCATTATCTGATCATCATCAAGAACCTTACTCTTAAACCACCATAGAGATCTCCTTTTTGCTTTAATAATTATTTGATTAAGGTTGAGGAATTTGAAGAAGCTATCATTATGGGGGCTATCTTCAACATTTTAAGGTTATTTGACTTTTATATGTATAAGGTAAGTTTAATTGGTGAAATAGGAGCTTAAGTAGCTTAATCAATCTAAAATCTACAACATAAAATTGATCTTATCTTCATTTTACTTGAAGCTTAAGCATACCTAGGAGGATCTTTACCAAGACCCTAGAGATTATCAAACTAGGGGAGGAGAAACGAGCACTATTAGAATAAATATTAGAGATTCATAATTCCTTATAAAGACATTGATCAAGGATACAATAGTTGAAAGAGGGAGACAAAAACTCATCCTTTTTTCATAAATCTATCACAGTAAGAAAGAATATCAACTGAATCACTTCCCTTACAAAATAGAATGGTAGTATAGCTCAAAATCTAGAAGAGATGAAGCAAGAAGCATATGACTATTTCCTTGGCATTTTTAGCTCCACAAAAAAGTGAGAATTCATCTGCTAGCCTACTTAGACCATTCATGATTGATTAGATGATATAGGTATAAGCAAACTTCCTTGTGCATCATTTATTGTTGAAGATGTTAGGAGAGTGATCTTTAAGCTTAATTAAGGTAAATCCCCTAGACCTAATAGTTTGGATGCACTTCTTAAAAAAAAACCCTAGTTCATTAAGGACTTAATAACTAAAGTTGTTCTAGAAGTATTTAAAAATGACAAGTTGTTAAGGGAAATAAAAAAAATTGCTTCATTCCTAAAATGCAAAACCCAAGTTCCTTCAAAGTATTCAGATGTAGACATTGTTACAATATCATTTATAAGATTATTTCCAAATTTAGCTTTTAGAATTAAGGTTGTATTGAAACCTATCATCATTGAATCCCAAAGAGAATTTATCATAATTTGTTAGGAGAAAACATTCTTATAGCCTAAGAGTTATTTAAAGTGTATGGAAGGAAAAATTCCAATAATAATTATGTAATTAAAATGGATTTCCAGGATTCAATCCATTGGAGTTATTTCCTACATACTTTAAAGGCATCTGACTTTCCTTATACTTTCATTAATTGGATAAATCAGTGCATTTTTATTGGCTCTTATACTGATGATTTTCTACTACTATCATGAGCTGACGATAAATTGGTATGTACCCTTATGTTTGTCTCACAAACTTTCAAAATCAAGCAGATTAATTAATAGAAGTAAAAGCTATATGTTGGTTTTAGTGGTGTAAATCACATCACTCCTTGGCTTTCCTTAATTATAAATCTACAACTTAAGGATCCTCCATTTTTTTTGCCTAAAATTACAAATAACAACCAAAGACTAAGATAGGAGAATGCTCGTCCTTGTTAGAGAAAATATACAGGAGGATTAGTAATTAGTGCAATACATCCCTCATATTTGCTAAAATGGTACAATTATTCAACTTCATAACTTTTTACATATCTATTGGTCATCACATATATTCCTCTCTAAAGGGCTTATCAAAACTATTGGAAGGATGCCAAGAAGTTTTTATGTTTAGGAAAGCTAAACAAGAAATCATTTGCTAAAGTTAAATGGACAAAAGTACGTTTACTAAAGAAAGTAGAAGAACTAAGAATCATATCAATTTCATTAATCAATAAAGTGCTTATGGCAAAGAGTATACAGAGAATTATCACTAAAATACAGGTGAAATGGATTCATATATGCTTTATAAAGGTAAAAGCTTATGGGAAATGTGTACCAAAACCATCACCTTATGATTTATGGATCAATTACTCAAGTTGAGAGAACACCTATAACAAAATATCATTTTTAGAATTGGAAATGGAAAATGGCTTTAATGTTGTTTGACAATTGGAGTAAGTTAGGCCCCTTATACAAGACTAATTTTCTACCAAGTTTAGGACAAATATTCCTAAAACTAAGGTAAATGCCATCTTGAATGTGAAGGATTGGGCTATCAATTCATCTATGTTCTTAAACTGCATCCTAGAGGAAATGAAGATGACTCTTATATTTGGCTAAAGCACACATTTAGAAAATTCACTAATGTATCTTATAAAGTAACTTTACTTCTTTAACAAATTTTTTTGCCTAGTTTGGAACAATTTGGTGCAAGAAAGCCCTTCCAAAAGTCTATTTTCTTATATGGCTTCTCTATAAGTTGAGGTTAGGAATATTAGATAGGTCAAATTTCCTCAACATTTCTCTTTTCTATTATCTCTGTAGAACTAGTTGGGATTCATTGCAGCACTTATTCTTCAATTATGATTTATCTATAGTTATATGGAATATCATCCAATTCATTTGTAAAGTTAAAGAAACAAGCTTATCTTATACGAAGGTTTTTGATAAGATTGATAGAGGAAGAGGCTTGTCTAATATTGATGAAAACAATCTTCAATATAACTTATGATAGCTCCATTTAATCCATTTGGAAAGGGAGAAATGCCAGTTATTCCAAGGTAAAGAAAGAACATATGAGCAAGTGAAAAAGGAGCCAATTAGTAGGATTATGTAGAAAATTGTTAGCAAATCAGCTCAATCTAAAGTTGCCCTCTCTTGGAACCTATAAATTGTCTGTACTCATCAACATCTTACATTAGGTTTTAATGCTCTTATAATGCCTTATTAATAGAGAAAATTGTGTTATCCTAAGCCTAATATATTTTGGATCATATTTTAAACTTGTTTCTAATTTTGACAATATATTGTTTCTTTAATTTCCAAAAAGACTTTCTTCTAAGAACAATGTCCAATATGTGTGAGTACGTATGATGATGAGAAAAATGTTTGTGTCATTTATAGTGAATCATATAGATCCTTTAACACCCATAAAAGCTCTTCTAACATTTCAGTTAAGGAAACCGAGTATAAAGTAAACTGATAAAAAATTGGTCATTGCTAACCTGAAATGAATTAAAACAGCCCTCAAGTATTCCATTATAAAAAAACTGACCACCTTGTTGTACACTTCATAATCATACGAACTACATCATTCGCATCAAAACTTCCTAAGAACTCAAAACCATTGTAGATGGCCTTTATTACACTCTTAAGATATAGGAACCAAATAAATTTACAAGAATCATTTATGGTAGGAATTTTCTTTTCTTCTTTTTTTTTGCAATGCATATGTTGTCTTAGCATTAATAACAATAACGATAATAACTTTTTTTTATATAACTTTATCCTTAGATGAATTTCTTATAATATCTCTTTCGCTCGTCAAGATAAAAGTGGGTATTCTTAAATTCTTACTCATCTTAAAGTTCTATGCACACTTTGCTTTTAAGAATTCCTTTTTTAAGATCCAATTAGGTAGCCTATAGTTGGTTACCATCCATGGCCATTAGTTAACAACTCAACCTTTTCAATCGATGTAATAGTTATATGAATAATAAATATGTATAAAAATTACCATCACTTATTCACTTTTATATAGGAATGTTATGACTAAGTATAAATAATTCCATGGCTTAATAAAAAACATGCCAAGACTAAATACATGTAATACCAATCATGTGTATAAAAATTGCCATCAATCATTAAATCAAAGAACCATATACAATTTAAATGGGAATACCATGATTAAGTATAAATAATATCTTGCCTTAGTACACACTATACTAACAATTTATTATATATAATACTATGACTATGTATAAAAAATACCATTATCCATTATAGATAAGTAAGATTTACACTATAAAGTGAGAATATAATAACATAATGGAAAGAATATCATATGTCAATAGAAACTATACCAAGACTCAGCATATCTAATACCACCCTATATACAACAGTTAACAAGATGCATTAAAAATAAGTAGCAACTTAAGTAAAAAAAAAAGGAATATCATTCTAAGTACAAAGAATACCTTGGATCACTAGAAATTATACTTGTGTTATGTATTAAAATTACGATGACATTTTAAAAATAAGTATAAGCTTTAGTGAAAAAAATGGGAATACCATCTTTGATTGCTATATTTATCTAATATTACACCTATATACAAAAATACCATTATTCTTTACAAATAAATAGCACATATATATATTCAAATGTGAATATAAATACTGAGTGAAAAGAATCTTCATAGAAAATATACCGAGACTCAACATATTCAATAATAATGCTATGTACAAATATTACCATGAAATTTTAAAAGTAAGGAATAGCTTCAACAAAAACGAGAATACTAATCTTTGAATATAAAGAATATCCTAATTCAATACAAACTATAGTAGTACTATATTATTATCTAATATCATTCTTATATATAAAAAAATATTATACATTCATTAAGATAAGTACAAATACTCTCTCAATTATTAATGTAATGCTCCTTTGAGTGTTTATTATCCTTCTTTGGTTGCATTACTCAAGTCGGCTAGAGACTAACTTGAAGAGGATAACTGAAAACTTCGAATTTCCAATAATAGAAACCAAATAATGATGCTTGAAGTTGTGCGAGCTTACATATATATGCGTGTATGTGGGAACGACATACATTTTAAAATCCTTATAAAAATAGCTCTCTCATTTTACAATTCCTTTAAGTATGTATAAACTAGAGTTTCAATGCAATTTTTATATGAGATCTAAGATGTAACATGATCTATGATAATCATTATTCTATTAAGATATAGATATAATGTAATCTTTATTTAAAAAGGGATAACACGGTATTAACTTGAACATGGCAGAAATGATAGTTAGAGTTTTTGGGTGTTGAACTGTACGTATCGTGCTATAGTATGTCATGTCAGTTTTTTTGGAAAATAAAAGAATTTTGTTAGCTCAAAAAATCTTAAACACCATTATAATGAAAATGATTGGTTTAGCCTCTCAAAATAAAAGTAAATACATACTAAAGGGTCAAATAACTGTTTACAAAAAGAGGATGATAACGACTATATGAGAGAAAGAGAACATAAATTCCAAACATTATATATTCAATCTACTCCTCAACAGTGGACTTGTTTTTGCTTCATTTCCACTTGCCATATAAATTTACCATATCCATCCTATAGTTTGTCAGTCAGTATTTTGTTCCCCATTTCTGTTTTTCTATGCAGTCTAAAGCTCCACTCCCTCCATATCATGTAAATAAAATAGGTAAATGTTGTTTTAAATAGTATCATGTTCCATGCCACTTTTCTTAGTATGAATTGTTAGGAAGCCAACTCTGATCAAATCACAGGCGCAATGGAAAGATAAAGTTTTTATGTTTTTCGATCAGATCCAAATAATTGAATAACTTGAAAAAACTTGAAAAATAAAATATAAAATTGTACCTAATTTGATTTTCTTGTTGAAATCCTTTCGAAACTTTTTTGATGTGTCAACTATAAGCTGTTTGTGCGTGCAACCTCTAATAGTATCTATAAAACAATAAAAAACACTCAAAACTCTTTGAGAGAAATTAACAAGAGTACTTAGCTCCTTTATACTTACTCTTATATGTATTAAAAAAGCATTAAGGCGTTTTATTTCTATTAAAATTAAATATTTCAATTATAATTAAAGCCAAAATTTACTTATAATTATTTTAATTTTAATAAAATTAAATATATTATATTTGATACCTAAGGTTTTTCAAACTTTATAATTAAATCTAACTTAATTGTAATTGAAATTTCTCTTTTAAACTACTCTTTATGTAACATCTCACCCCGACGGGAAGGGTAAAATAGTAATTTGGTCAAGGGTGAGAGTGATTAGGATTGATTTGGCATTTTTATGTATACTGGTATTTGTGAACAATGGAATTGTTGCACATGAAAATAACTGTACATGCATTCATGATATTTCCCGGTATTTGTGCCTACATGGGATTTTATTTTGGAAATGTAGTTTATGGGCTTAAAAATTTATTCTGAATGGATCATAATAGGTTTTACATTTTACGGGAATTATAGGAATTTTTTGGGAAAAATTTTCAGACTGAAAAAATCGCCAAATGGCAAACCGGTTGGCTTTCGGTACCGAAAATGTCTGTCAAATGGTACTGGAATATGGGGCACGGTATTTTGGAATGGAAATTGGGACCCTTGAAGATTTAATTTTTATTATGGATTATTTTATCAAAGATTATTAATTAACTTTGTCTTTTTCCCAATTAGATGACAAGTGTCTTGAGACACCTCCCACCTTCATTAAATGCTTGTGCCATTCTCGGTTCTTCTAAGTGAAAAGAAGGAAAAGATGATTTAATTGCTTAATTTCTCCCATCTAACCGAAACCTTCCTTTCCTCTTCTTCTTCTTGGTTTTCTCTTTCGTGGGTGGCCTCCTCCTTGTAAAATTGCTTCTCTCCTTCACCTAAAACCAAGGCTCTTCTTTGTTAATTGCATGCTTCCCCTTGTGTGTTGACAAAGAAAAATATCATCCTTAAGCCTTGTGTAAGTGATGGTCGTAGGAGGTAGAGAATTGGAATAGTTTGAAGTAATTGAAGAGTTGGAGTTGGAAGCTTTAAATTAGGTAAGAATGTAATTATGTTCTTTTCTTAGTAGTTTGATGCATTAAAATTGTGATTTATGATGTTTTAATTTTATGAAAACTATGGTTCGAGTTGTTGGGTATAAGGTTATGTTTGTGTATGACTTGATGAAGTTAGCATGAATTTGGTGTTTTTGACTTGGTTTTAGCTTGATTTTAGATTGATTTTGATGACTAATATGGAATGGGAATTTAGGAACCAAGTTGAGTTAAGTGCTGCCAAATTGTGACTGTTTGTCTAAGTGAAAGTATTGATCAAGTGGCTGATTTCTTCTCCAATTGGTATGCTTATTGAAGTAGAATTGACATTGGAATGATAGGAATTGAATTGAGTATCAAAGCTGGAAATTTTCCTTTGTATATGGTTTAAGGTTTTTTCCATAACTAATTGTGTGGTCAAGCAATTGAGGTGAGGTTTGTTCTAAATGAAAATTGAGACATTTGGCTACATGTGATATGAAGGCAGTTCTGCCCAATTTTGATTAGAAGAGTGTTGAATTTTGATTTGAAAGTGAAGTATAGGGGTTGTGTGAACAGTACCCGAATTGGATGATCTGAAATTTTGGTGCATTTTTTGGATTGAGTTAGGAGGAATTGGTGAAATTGGTCTTCACGAAAGTTGAAGCCTATCATGTTATCTTTCCATTTCCACTGATTTTTCAATTTTTAGATATGTATATTGTGAGTTATGACTTGTTGAGTGTTGGCTGTTTATATGCATTATTATGGAGCTTAGCTCTAAATGGAGGTTTTGCGAGTATTGTAATTGGAAGCTAAATTAGAGATTTTTGTGATTCGAATTGGCTTAAGTGATCTTCTGGAAAGTTGTAGAGGAAGCCATTATCTTGAAAATGAGATATAGCACGTTAATTTTGGATGTCAAAAATGGGAGTTATGAAATTTTAAAGATTGGACCTAAGTTAGGTCATTGGCTAGTGATCAGGACAGCCACTTGCATGACACTTTTGAGTTAGTTAGTGATGGAATTTGTCTTTAAGCCCTTCATGAGAAGTGTAGTATTTTGTTTGATCTTTTCATGGGTATAAAGTATGCAATGTTTGGACATTTGTGAAAGGAGTTATGATTTTTAGAATCTTACTGTTCAGTTTAGGTGATTTCATAGGACAGAACCTTTGCATAATTTTTTTGACCTACTTAGCAATGGAATTTGGTAACATGTTGTTCATGAAAGTTGTAGGTCTTGTTCTGATCTTTCTTTTGGCATAAATCTTGCAATTGTTAGAAAAGGGAATGAGAAGTTATGGATTTTGCAAAATACTGCCCTGTTTTAAGAGTAATTGTGAAGGCAGTAGCTTTGAGCGTATTTTTAACCCCCTTAGGGGTGAAATTGGTTTGTGTGGTCTTCATGAAACTTGTAGAGTTTTTCATGATCGTTCCAACGAGGTATGATTTGTAACTTTCTAAGTTGTGTGCAAAGAGTTATGCAGGTTAGAACATTCAAAAAGAGAAAAGGGAAAGAAGGTGGAGCAGATCCTCGCCCATTCGCGAGGGCGACGCCTCCCGAGGGCGAGGGGAGCCTCGCCCGTTCGCCAGGGCGACGCCTCGCCCTCGCGAGAAAGTTTTGATTTTTGCTTTCTTTTGGGAATAACTTTTCCGTCCGACGTCCGATTGACCTGATTCTCGAGGCCTCGGATTTGTGGAATATTTAATTTCATTTTATGAGAAATTGGGAATTTTTGGAGGTGAAATTGACGTGGGTCTGAGTAATTGCTTACTGGTCATTGTTTTATTAATTTTTAAACCCATAGAGGTCCGAATTGAGTAAATTCGGTGCCGTTAGATTTCTAATTTTTCAACGGAATTTTGTGATGGAAAATTGTGGATTAAGGCCAAGAATATCATGAACATGCATTGTACACATTTTTAATTGCCACATGTGCATCATTAAATAGTTCTGATTGGACAATTGACAATATTTATATTCTTTGATCATTATAGAGGCACATTTGGAGCGTCGACCTACCGACGTTGCAGAGACTTCCCGGCATTAGCTCGGAAG
>JANZXV010000003.1:23470989-23482181 GCA_027576455.1 Erythroxylum roigii | reverse complement strand
ATGTCTCAACAAATCGAATTTCATTAAATCCTTCATTTAATAATCATAACTTAATCAATAAAATCCTCAATTTATTCTAACCAAATTAAAAATCATCAAACTAAAACCTCAAAATAATTTAAACATGCTTATTACGAATCGGGGCCCAACAATATTACTAATGTTTATGTGTTTATAACTTTTGAATACTAAAATTCAAATATATTACTATTATGAGTTATTGATATTACAAGTGTGACATGATAAATGATGAGGAATCATTACATTTATTATGTAATTACAATATATAGTTTAATACAAGTCCAAGTGCATAATCATTACATTCATTATATTCAAGTTTGAAATTAATGTTGTAATTCAATGCCATTTCCCCATAACATATTTGAAAATAACACTTACCATAAGCATAATATATCCTATTACAATACTCATTAACATAAAGTTTAACTATTTTTTCACTTTTTCTAACAAATTAATGTATTGTTTTATGAGCTTTATCTACTCCTCAATCTCTTTAGTTATGATTGTTTTAGTTGTGCTTTTTTCAGCTGCCTTTTTCAACATATAATCTTCTTTCCTTTAATTTATGAATAACTTCAATAATAGTAAATTTCTTACCATACCATTTGAAAAAATCACACCTCCTAACTTGAAACAAAAATTAATTCATAATTTAAACATTATACACAATATTTTTAAAACTAACTACAAGTAAAACTAGTTGGATAATTGTGGCATCCATAAAATCTCCTACCTAGATTATGATCACTCTATGAAGTTTTTAGCACAATACCAAATAACATTATGAGCATTTGAATTTCATGTTGTATTTGTAGATGACAAGGATCCAAAACTTTGTAAGTTGTCTCTATAATTATCACATATATAATACTGTATAGTCCTAAAAGTTGCAAGATTTAATCATATGATGCTACTACCACCATTCAGTTCTACAAGTGAACATAAGCATGTTTTTAAATTTTTGCATTGAAAAATGAATATTCCAAAAGGAATGCAATAACTATTTAATGGATACACCAATAAGCAGAAGTGTATCGTTAAATACTATAATGTATTTATAAGAATAATTCTACAAAATTTCTTGCTTAAATTAAGATTATTAAAATTTCCCCTATATTCATTCCTATGAATCCTAAATGAACAACAAAGTTACACTCTTAGCTTAATCTATTACATCTATTGGAGTAAGTGTTCTAATATAACAAAAACCTACATAAAACTTCTCAGGACTTGTGTCTTAAATAGACTCTAATAAATGATACCTGCATAATGAATCATAATCAATAACTAAATCAATCATATTTTGACAAGATATCTCATCTATATATATGTGTGCATAATGGATCATAATCAACTCAAAAATTTGCATCCTAGTAACAAAGAGTACAAGAAATAATACTTCTATAAATTAACTTCTTGCCTTACTAAAAGACACATCAATTCAATAGGAAATGTTTATTCATTTGTAAGGTGTTCTTATAAAGAAATTAATCTATCATTATCAACAATAAGTAAAGCATTCACAATTTCCTTATATGTGATTTTTTGTAGTTTATAAAGGGGATTGAAGTAAATTGTGAGAGAATGAAATTAAAGTATCCTTATAATGTATCTTAGAAATATAAATGTATATAGTTTTAGTATCAAACAATTTACAAAATGTAAATAGTTATTTCAAACATCAATCAAATATGGATCTCAAAACCAATCACAAATAATAAAGCCAACCTCTAAATAGGCAACATCAACAAAGGGGAGCTCTTTTGCACAATAAAGGAGTACACTTTACATTAACAAAGGGGAAGATGCTAAGGAAAAATCTCATGTGAGAAAATGATGTTATCTCACATCAACCACCAATGCTTTAGATGATTAGCGTGATTGCGTGAAGGAGAAGACTCCAAGTTTCAGATGGCCAAGAGTATCTCTAGGTGAAAGAGGAGACACTAAGCTTTAAATTATGGTTTATTAGAAATTTGATTAGGGTTATTATGAGATAGTGGGGAATTGGAAAATTAGGAATTAGGGTTCTTTAGGTTGTTTGTCAATTTTGAGAATTTTATCCAATCAGATTATAATTAAGTTAATTATGATTATTGCTAATTAAATTACTTTAATTAGTTTTAATTATGATTTAAAAATAAAATATGACAATTTTTTACTTAAATATGACAAGGTGGCCCACTGTAACATGTAACTTATTATGGTGTTGGTGTCATGTTACTTTATAGCTCTCTCTGGAATTTTTAGTAACAAATCACTGCCAACTCAGGTCTAAAAGATAGTTTCGTGTTTAGCTTATAAAGGGGCTAAAAGCCCAAATTGGTGCGTAATGATTTTAAGTTTGATCAGTTTAGAACTTAAACTTGTAACTTGCTCAACAAAGATCTAAACTTTCACGATTCTGCCCAATTTAAGGCTTTTTTTGGATGGAAATTAGAACGTGTCCACACGCGCCATTACAATTTATAATGTGGCAGTGTTACTATATTTTTAAATGCCACGTTAAAAAAGTAAAAGCTTGCACCTAAATCACATAAATCATATAAAGCTTTGGTGTAGAAGGTTAATACTTACACCTAAATCACATAAACAATATGAATATTGGAAATATCAAATGATATGAAACTTCTTAGATCTTTTAACTTCAGAGATAGTTTATTTTGTAAAATTATTCTACACTCCTAGATTAAAGGTAATATAGTATAATCCTTAAGTCTATGTTTATTAGAGATGATTTTCTTAAAAAACTTTACGTAGGATGACATCTAGGCTAATGCTTTGACAAATGGGATGTTGATTTATAACTTCGTAAAAATATTCAGGAATTTACTGAAGTTGTCATTATCCTTCCTCTTTCTCAACATATAGGGCTTAACTGAGAATTATGACTTCTTTAGATTAAGATTAGGTATAGGTGACATTAACGTCGATGTTGTACTATTCATTAGTCCTGCCTTTGAATTTCTACCTCCTTATCATTTTCCTTTGGATTGTCTAATTTTGAACTTATTTTTCTTTACTAGATGTAGCATCAAGTGTTTATCCATCCCTTAATGTGATGGCTAACACTCTCTTATTTAGGTTTACCTATGTAGTACTACGAATATTTCCTTGACCTCTTTCATTCTGGTTTATTAGTTCACTTGCACTCCAATTGTGAATGAATGCAAATTTGATTGCACCACCATATCAAGTTGACTAGGCTCGACAGCTAAGCCTGGGATCAATTTGGCCTAAATTTAAAGGGCCCCACTTAGTTTAATCGGGCTTTAGATTGGGCTCGAGCTTTTTTTTTAATTATGTTTTAGGCCCAACTAAAAGCCTAAAAATTTTAGGAAAATAAATGATATCATTTTAAATTTTTTTAATATAAATTAAAAAGAAAATCATTAGACCAGATCTAGGCCTGATTGAGCTTTAGGCACACAATTGTTAGGAATATTAATAGTGAGGGCATTGACTAAGCAAAACTTCGTATCTCTCCCAAGCTTCATGGAATGTTTCTTCCTTTTTTATGCAAAACTTTGAATTTGCATCTTAAGCTTAGTGGTATTATACAGGAAAGAATAATAGCATAAATTCATCATATACATGATGCAAATTCTCAAAAGAGTTAACATCAATTAAGAGCACCATGCCCTTACTCGATCTCTCATACAGTAAAGGAATAATCTCATTTATAACTCATCTTCAATAGGAACATTCATATGAAGCTTTAAAATAATGAAATAAAATTAATGAAAGTAATTGTATCTTCCCTATGTATTCCATTAAAAGTTGGTAGTAAGTAAAGATGGACTTGTTTGAGCTCGTAAGATGGACTTCTTTTAACATGATATATGAAGGAAAAATATTAGTTATAGGCATATGAATGTCTCCCATGTGAGTTATATGTGGATGTGGCTACCTAACACCAACAGCGATGTTGTTGGTGCCACCATTGTTATTAATGTTTCCAGTATGGTTTTGATTTGCAACCATCTCTCTTCTTCTTCATGCATTATTTTATTTGCATGTCTGCTCGATAGGAACTAGATCATTTAGTTTTTTTTTTTAATTTTTGATATCCTATCTTTAATCAACTACTTGAAAACTAAGAAAGGAAGACAATATTGATAGAAAACTAAAAGTAGCAAAATAGTAATTGAAATAGTCATAGCAATGGTACTAAAAGCTTCTTTTTGGAAGTTAAATAAAATAGTGTCAAGAATAAATGGGTTAAAAGCCAATCAAGCTAAAGTTTGAGCAGTGCAGAAGAGCTCTTAATTTTGGGCTCTTTGATCTACCAACTTTCACTTTCACTATTACTGAGGATGAGGACTAGGAGTTAGATGTAGTTGAAGATCCTAGTTCCTTCTTATAGATGGACTAGTTTTCTAGTGAGTCTTGTTAGCAATGAGGATTTCTCTTATCCAGTGAAGTAGATTGCATGTAGCCTAACATGTCTCAATTGGAGTTTTTCAATGGATCTTGTTATTCCTCTCCCTCAGAATAGCACAAATACAACAGTTAAGGTTTGTAGAACTGTTAACTTAGGAGTTTGTTATTACATTTTACTAGTAGCCCATTGTATTATTTGGTGTCATTCCATTTCACTGTAAAAGAGGTTTAGGACCTAACCTATCCTGGACTAGATTGTGTTGAAGTATGAACACAAAAAAAATAGGTGAGGAATTGACTAAGGTACATGTAGACATAGGGGTAAAACTGGTTACGCTAACTCCTCAATTAGTCTTTAGTCCATAATCTCCCTTTGACAGCTAACTATGTTATAGCTGAGGCTTTAGGAGCAATTATTTTGCTCCAAACAAGCTGGTGCCATCTTATAATAACAAGGTAAGGTGATGGAGCTTAGGTAAGACTTGTTAGTGAAGTGCTTAGAGTTATGTAACGTCAATATAGGTAATCAAAGGAATCTAGATCAGGGAGGTAGTTAGGTAAATTATCCTTTATCATTGTCATACCTTTATTGTGATTGACTATGCTTGTTTATTTATAAATGCTACTACTTTGGAGTTTAAAGGATATCTAGCTTTAGGAGGATTCAACTCTAGTATGAGATGGTGAGGGCTTATATGGGACCAATTATCCACCCAAAGCCATGTATTCAAACTATTTCTAACATAGATTTTAATATGAGGATATAAATTGTTTCTTATCCTGAGCATTTTTGTGAGTGTCTAAGAATGATCAAAGCTTTCCTTGAGGACCCAGAAGTTCTTATTAGATATGTAATGGGAGTGCATCCACCTTACCCTTATGGCCTCCTTGTCAGTAATTAGTCTCTATACGCATTTAACCAAAATCATTTCATTCCTCATCTTTAAGGTGGTTAGTCCTAAACCTCCCTCCTGTTTGGAGCAACCAACTTCTGTCCATCTTACCTAGGCATCATGTGAGTTATTCAAGTTCTTAGACCAAAGGTATCTCTTGATCAGGCTCTCTACTTCATTGATTAATTTTTAGTAAAGTTAAATGATATATTCAATGCGTTTAGAGATTCAGAAGGACCGATTTTACTAACTGGATTCTTCTTACTAGTGAAAAATGATTGTTCTATTAGACAGGGGCTTTTTTCTTAATTGTTTCCAACAGTTTGGAGCATTTAGAGTATTTCATTTTTTGTGAAAAATAGGGAGTTTGAGGTATATGAAAGGCAGGTTTTGATTTTGCATACCTATAATACTTTGGAGACCCTAATAAACTCTATAAGCTTACTCTTCTCTAAGTTTACTTATAGACCAGAGAGCTTAGGGAATTTCTTTAAGGAATTCATTAGAAACTTAAGGAATCAAGGTCATCCTTACATAATAGCAATAGATAATCAAAATATGTGAGAGAATTTTGAGTTTGTTTCATTTATGGTGGTATTTGAAGCTACCCATGTTAGAGGTATTGAAGCTGATTACTCTAATGAGTAGTTTAATTGCCAAGGTGAAAACTTTAGGGGGATAAAGGATACCCTTGCCTTATACCTCTGGTTTTACCACAATAAGGTTATTTCTCCATTAATTAAGGCACAGAAGAGGTTGTTGTAATGTAGGCTTTGATCCAAAAGATGAATTAAGGGGAAAATTTAGCAAGAATTTCCAATCTACTGTGTCAACAACCTTGAATAGGTTTATTTCAAGGGAGCAATTCCTTATTTTTAATTTTCTTTTGTAGTCTTTGAAGAGTTCCTAAGCTAGAAGGAGATTGTCTCTAATATTTTTCCACTTAAGAAAGCACCTTGAAAAGTGAAGAGAGGGCTAGCTTCAAACTCTATTATAAGATCTTTACTATAATTTTGTACACTAGGTTACAATAGGAGATAAGGAGAAAGTCCTATAAGTATGTCGGGTTTTGATTTTTTAGAATCAGAGTTAGGCAAGTTTTGTCAATTCCCTTGGTAACTGATTGGTCCTGAAGAACTCTATTACACAATTCACTACTGCTAGCCCTATCAGGTCCTAAATTTTTTAGAAAGAAAGCATATCTAGTTTGAAGCTAAAGACTAATTTTCTAATCTCTTCTAGAGTTAAAGGCCTAATGAGACTGCCTTCTGTCTGAGGATCAAGTCCAGTATCTATACAGTTGCTTAGAGCTTAGGTTGTAGAATGATATTGAGATCTAGATCCTAAAAGTTGAGTATAGTAGATGTGAGCCATCTCTTTGAGCTTAAATTGATCACTGTGGAGGTGTCCCTTAGTATCTTTTAGGGCTTTTATTCTATTTTTATTACTATAAGATACCAAAGTGCTAAAAGAGAAGCTTGTGCACTTGCCTCTCTAGTTGAGCCAATTTACTCTAGACTTCTATGTTAGAAAGGAATTACTACAGTTAAGAGCTTGAGCATAGGAATGGACAACCACCTTTTCTAGTTCTCTAAGCTTATCATCGTAGGGAATATTGTATAGCTCCATTTACAGAAATTTTACATTTTATGTACTAGAGAGGACTAATGCTTCAGTATCTAGATAGGATTTTCTTTTGAGGTCTCTGATTTAATCTTTTATAGCCTTTAGTTTAAAAACTAACTGAAATTGTTTACTTCCACTAAAATACTTGCTCATTCCTCTCCTGACTACTTCATGATAGCCATTGACATACACCAAATAATTGTAGAATCTAAAAGGATATCTGAGGGAGATGGGTCTATAAATACCTTTAGCTTCAATGGTGGAGTGATCAGAGCATATAGGGGTTCCAAATTGTTCAAACCTGGAGGGAAAGTTAGTTAACCAGTCATTTGTTTTAGAATTTAAAAAAATTCATTAAAGAAAAAATAGAATTGCACATCTTTTGAGAGTACCTATCCCACGTAAGATAAAACAATTAGGAACACTAAACACACCAGTTGAGACAAACAATAATGTTCAAGAAAAACTGAAAGGGGAAATGTGCGAAAAATTTTGGCAACTAGAGTATGACGACTCGGTTTTCTCGAAGCTTCAGATCGTTATTCGATTTTAGGAGGAAGATGACTCTTTGGAAGCGTGGCTTTGCAATGATGACACTGAGTATCTACTACTCTATGCATAAAGAGAGATCTCATATCAGGTATGCATACTCAACTCGAAATGTGCGATGACATTTAGCAATTAGAGTATAGCGAATCTCTTCTTTCTCAAAGCTTCATACACTTTCTCGATTTAGGAAGGAGGAAGAAGACACCCTGGAGGCACGGCTCTGTGGTGGTGACACTCTGGTTTCTACTAGTGAGTTTGAATCTTCCTATTCTTCTGCTCTTTTTGTTCTTCAAAAGTCTCCTTCTTTCATGAGTAGGTGAAGAATCTGATTAAATATAGAAAAAAATTATTTATGAGAAATTTCTTCTTTTCAGTAACCCAGGTTCCATAAACACTTTATAGAGAATCATGATTTAGGAATAGACTTTGAGGACTATATTCTCCATGAGAGAGACATTTCTCCTGGTCTAGGTGATTTGTAATCAGTTGTTCTCTAATGTTAGCAATAGAAAGTTCTATAAGAGACAGTAGAGAGTTAGATCTCTCCTTAAACCTCTTATTATTCCTCTCATTCTAAACTGCTTAAATACATATAGCTACAACAACCATAAAATATCCCTATCAATTTTAGAGATATGCAGATGAGGTTGCTCTAGTAATATATCCGTGAGTCTGCAATAATTAAAACTAGGACCATATAGACTAGAGATTTTATCCCAAACCTCTTTAGAGAAAACCCACTCGAAGAAGAGATGATCCCTAGTTTCATCCTCTAGGTTAAAAAGAATACAAATCTTAAATGAGGATAGGAATTTCAACCCATCCAAAGTGCTGAGTCTATTCAACATAGCTAGCCAAAGGAGAAAACTAGCATTTAGTTTAAGAACCTTGCTCCAAATAAGGGAATACTCTTGTAACTGCCCCATCCCTAAGCTTTTTAGCTTCCCTTATAGTAATTTCTGAAATAGGAATCCCATCCCATAAGTATATATCATTCTCCCCGAGGCTTCTAGATTATGGAATGGGAAAAGGTCTAATTTCCTTTGAGGATAGCAACCAATTGTCATTTCTAATTTTTTTTCATGAAGCTTAGATCTTTTAGGGAACCTTCCCAATAAAGATCTTCCTAGTTGATTATGAATTAAAGCCCATTTACCTATCCAGTTATCATAGCATAAAGAAATTCTTTCCTTTGCCCTAATTTTACAAGTTATGTACTGCTGAACCTCTTCCCTCAATCTGAGAATTTGGTTGAAGTACCAAGAGTATATGTCTTTGATTCTTAGAGCCCAAAGACTCTTACCTTTTAATATATAGATGTGAATTCATTTGATCCACAAAGATTCTTTATCACTTAGGATTCTCCAAATTCTCTTGGTCATAAGTAAGTTGTTTTTCTTACTAATTGACTCCAAATCTAACCTAACTGCCTCCCTCGATTTACAGATATGCTTCCAACTTACTTTTACAATTCCTTTCTCACCGTTTCCTTTCCCCCATAGAAATTGCTTCATCAGCTTTTCAATAGTTTTAATAAGTCCTTTGGAGAGGAATAAGTAGGAACACCAGTAAGTTTGCATTGACATAATTACTGACTTTAGAAGCTAAAGTTTCCCTCCATAGGATAGGGCTTTATTAGTGCAGGACCCTAATCTTTTATGAATTTTTTTCTATTAAAGGGATACATTCACACTATCTTAGCCCCTAGATGAGAAAGGAATGCCCAAATATAGAAGAGGAGGATCTTCGATTTCCATACTCGTAGCTAGTGACAAGGAATTTGAAAGATGAGTAGCAGTTATAGAGAGTATGAAATAACTTTTGTGAAGATTGATACTCAGTCCAAACATCTCGTTAAAAGTGTTGAGGATACTCATCAGTAGGGAGACTGAATGAACATTAGCCTTGCTTAGAAGAATAAGATCATCTACAAAAAGTAAGCTAGTTAGAGAAAGCTTCTTACATTTGGAATGGTATTTGAATATAGGGTCATTAGAAGTGTTGTGCTTCAGCATTAGGGTAAGAACCTCCATGCAAATTAGGAATAGGTAAGAAGAAAGAGGATAGCCTTTCCTAAGTCCTTTTTTTCCTTTAAACATCTTTGTGGGGTTTCCATTAATCAAAATTCCATAGGAGGCAGTAGTAATGCATTCTTGAATCCACTTTATAAACCTATGGGGAAATTTCATAACCTCTATAGTCTATAGCAGAAACCTCCAGTTCACACTATCAAAAGCTTTTTGTAGATCCATCTTCATAGTACAATTTTGAGGACTTCTGCTATGATTGTACCCTTTCAAGAACTCCTGCACTAAAAGAATATTAGCCCCAATATCCCTGTTACTCATAAAAGCACCTTCATTCTCACTGATGAGAAAATGTAAAACCTCCTATAGCCTGTTTGACAAAATCTTGGCGATGATCTTATAGAGGAAATTAGTACAAAATATAGGTATGAATTCACTCCATATGGACGGGTTGGAATTCTTAGGGACTAAACAAAGAAAGGTCTTGTTGATCTTTTTAAGCAAAACACCATTTTGGAAAAACTCCTGCACAACCTCTTTAACTATCCCCGCAAGCTACTCCAAATTTTTTGATAGAAAACCACATTCAATCCATATAGTCCCAGAGCCTTAGATCCATTCATATTAAAAACCACCTTTTTTATATCCTGATCCGTAACTGGTCTAATTAACAAAGAAGCCTCATGGTTAGGGATCTTAGCTATAACAAAATGCCTAAGATTTACTCCAATTCCTGCTGAGGAACCATCTGAGCCTAGGAGCTTTTTATAAAAATTCATGGCTTCCTTTGCAATTCCATTTTGTCCAACTACAACCTCACCAGCTTCAGTTTTAATGAAAGTGATTCTGTTTATATTTGTTCGAGCTAACACTAAATTGAAGAAGAACTTAGTGCACTGTCCCTATCCTTAATCCAATTAATTCTGGCTCTTTGCTTCAATAATGAACATTGATTATCCACCATTTGCAAATAGACCTTAAGGCTTCCTTTTCAGCTATAGCTAGAGTACAATCCATGGGGTTAGTTGCCAAATATTTCAGAATTACTGAAAGCTTGTTTCTTGCTGTATCTATCTCATTTCAGGAGTTTTGACCTCTCTTTAAATTTAGCATCTTCAATTCCTGTTTAATAGCCTTGAGCTTATGCAAGCAAATGTACTGCTTAGAACCATAGATCTCATACTACAAACCTTTCATAATTACTTCCAAAAGCCCTCCATACTAACCAGAAAATTGTTAAATCTGAATGGATGATAGATTCTTGTAGTTATAAATAAGTTATCAACCTTTATAGGGGTATGATCGGAAATTACTGGGTCTTGGAATTTGGTTGTGCTTCCTGACAAAGTATTCAACCATTCCAAATTAATCATAGCCCTATCTAGCTTTTTCCTGATGTACCAAATAGAACTTTGTTTATTGGACCAAGTAAACCTATGACCTTCAGATTTTAAATCTGTTAGTTCCACCTCCTACATACAATCGAACATATAAGAAGTGTAGTTGAGCAGGTTACAGTTGCCTTCCGCCTTTGATGTTGGACCCCGAATCTTTCGGTAAGCTAGGACTATTAACCGAGGAACTATTGGCAATTAGTTATGTGTAAATAAGGGAAGAAATTATGAGATTGAAATGAAATGGAAAGAGATTGATTGAATCAAAGTGAGAGGATAAATTATAAGAGTATAAGTAG
>JANZXV010000003.1:23457696-23470889 GCA_027576455.1 Erythroxylum roigii | reverse complement strand
CATTACATTATGAACCCTTCCATCCTTCCCAAACAACTTTTTGCTATATTACATTCCATTCCATTATAAACCCTTCCTTTCCCTTCCCTTCCCTTACATTCTATTCCATTAATTAACATCCAACCAAACAGAGCCCGGGTATAAGGACTCCCTTCTTTCTCAAAGATTCAGACCATTACTCGATTTGGAAAGGAGGAAGATGACTCTTTGGAAGCGCGGCTCATCGGTGATGACACTGAGTATCTACTGCTCATTTCTCCGTACAAAGAGAGATCTCATCTTAGGTATGCGTAATCAACTCAAAATGTGCGATGACATTTAGCGATTAGGGTATAACAACTCTCTTCTTTTTCGAAGCTTCATACATTTTCTCGATTTGGGAAGGAGGAAGAAGACACTCTGGACGCAGGGCTCTGCGGTGGTGACACTATGGTTTCTACTGTTCGTTTCTCCGCACAAAAGGAGATCTCATCTCAGCTATGCATACTTAACTCGAAACAACAAGACTTCAACTTTTATGATTATGTGGAACTCCACAGAATAACGAACTTAATGTTAATATCAGGGAACTAGAGGGACTACAGTGAACCTTCATACAAGACTCAGCTAGAGAGAAATCAGATCTGAGTCCATTCTATTTCCTTCAGGTGAGTCTGGATCTTTATGTTCTTCTGTTCTTCTTGTTCTTCAAAAGTCTCCTTCTTTCATAAGCAGGTGAAGAATCTGATTGAATCTAGAAAAAATTATGCATGAGAACTTCTTCTTTTCAGTAACCCAGCTTACATGAACACTTTATAGCGAATCATGATTTAGGAATAGACTTCGAGGACTATATTCTCCATGAGAGAGACATTCCTCTGCTACAGTACTGGTCCAGCTGATTTGTAATCAGTTATTCCCTAATGTTAGCGATAGAGAGTTCTATAAGACAGAGTAGAGAGTTAGATCTCTCTTTAAATGTCTTATTATTCCTCTCATTCCAAACTGCTTGAATTCATGTAGCTACAACAACCATAAAAATATCCCTATCAATTTTGGATATATGCATATTAGGTATCTTCAGTAATATATCCGTGAGTCTGCAATAATTAAAACCAGGACCACATAGAGTAGAGATTTTAGCCCAAACCTCTTTAGAGAAATCACACTCGAAGAAGAGATGATCCCTAGTTTTATCCTCTAGGTTACAAAGAATACAAATCTTAGAAGAGGATAGGAATTTCAGCCTATCCAAAGTGCTGAGTCTGTTCAATATAGTTAGCCAAAGGAGAAAACTAGCATTTGGTCTAAGAACCTTACTCCAAATCAGGGAATACCATCCTACTCTTGTAACTGCCCCATCCCTCAGCTTTTTAGCTTCCCTTATAGTAACTTCTGAAACAAGAATCCTATCCCATAAGTATATATCATTCTTCCTGAGGCTTCTGTATTGTGGAATGGGCAAAAGTCTAATTTCCTCTAAGGATAGCAACCAATTGTCATTTCTAATTATTTCATGGATCTTAGTTATTTTAGAGAACCTCCCTAATAAAGATCTAACCAACTGATTATGAATTAAAGCCCTTTGACCTGTCCAATTATCATACCATAAAGAAATTCTTTCCCCTACCCCGATTTGACAAGTTATGCACTGCTGAACATCTTCCCTCAATCTGAGAATTTGGTTGAAGAACCAAGAGTATCTGCCTTTGATTTTTATAGCCTAAAGACTCTAACCTTTTAATATATAGATGTGAATTCATTTGATCCATGAAGATTCTTTATCACTTAGGATTCTCCAAATTCTCTTGGTCATAAGTAAGTTGTTTTTCTTGCTAATTGACTCCAAACCTAACCCCCTGCCTCCCTCGGTTGACAGATATGCTTCCAACTAACTTTTGTAATTCCTTTCTCACCATTTCCTTTCTCCCATAAAAATTGCTTTATCAGCTTTTCAACAGTTTTAATAAGTCCTTTGAAGAGGAATAAGTAGGAACACCAGTAAGTTTGCATTGACATAATTACCGACTTCAGAAGCTGAAGTTTCCCTCAATATGACAGGAATCTATTAGTCCAAGACCCAAATCTTTTTTTATTTTTTTTATTAAAGGGATACATTAACAATATCTTAGCCTCCTGGATGAGATAGGAATGCCCAAATATAGAAAAGGAGGCTCTTTGATTTCTACACCCGTAGATAGTGACAAGGAATCTGAAAGTTGAGTAGCACTTTTTGGGAGTATGAAATAACTTTTGTGAAGATTGATACTCAGTCCATACATCTCCTTAAAAGTGTTGAGGGTACTCATCAATAGGGAGACTGAATGAACATTAACCTTGCTTAGAAGAATAAGATCATCTGTAAAATATAAGCTAGTTAGAGAAAGCTTCTTACATTTGGAATGGTATCTGAATCTGGGGTCATTAGAAGTGTTGTGCTTCAGCATTAGGGTAAGAACCTCCATGCAAATTAGGAATAGGTAAGGAGAAATTCCATAGGAGGCAATAGAGATGCATTCTTGAATCCACTTTATAAACCTATGAGAAAATTTCATAACCTCCATAGTCTGTAGCAGAAACCTCCAGTTCACACTATCAAAAGCTTTTTGTAGATCCACCTTAATAATACAATTTTAAGGACTTCTGCTACGATTGCACCCTTTCAAAAACTCTTGTATTAAAAGAATATTATCCCCAATATCCCTGTTACTCATTAAAGCACCTTGATTCTCACTGATGAGAAAGTGTAGATCCTCCTTTAGCCTATTGCCAACATCTTGGTGATGATCTTATAGAGGAAATTAGTACAAGATATAGGTCTGAATTCACTCCATATGGTCGGGTTGGAATTCTTATGGACCAAACAAAGAAAGGTCTTGTTGATCTCCTTAGAAAGACATTATTTTGGAAAAACTCCTGTATAACCTCTTTAACTATCCCTCCAAGCTACTCCAAGTTTTTTTATAGAAAGCCCCATTCAATCCATCTAGTCCAGGAGCCTTAGAGCCATTCATATTAAAAACCACCTTCTCTATTTCCTGATCTGTAACTCGTCTAATTAACAAAGAAGCCTCATGTTCAAGGATCTTACCTGTAACAAAATGCCTCAGGTCTACTCCAATTCCTGTTGAGGAACCATTTGAGCCTAGGAGCTTTTTATAAAAATTCATGGCTTACTTTGCGATTCCATCTTATCCAAATACAATCTCACTAGCTTAGGTTGTTATGGAAGTGATTCTATTTACATTCCTTTGAGCTAACACTGAATTGAAGAAGAAATTAGTGCATCTGTCTCCATCCTTAATCCAATTAATTCTAGCTCTCTACTTCAATAATGAACATTGATTATCCACCATTTGCAAATAGGTATTAAGGGCTTCCTTTTCAGCTATAGCTAGAGTACAATCCATAGGGTTAGTTGCCAAAAATTTCTGAATTACTGATAGCTTGTTTCTTACTGTATCTATCTCCTTTGAGGAGTTCTGACCTCTCTTTAAATTTAGCATCTTTAATTCCTGTTTAATAGCCATGAGCTTATGTAAGCAAATGTACTGCTTAGAACCATAGATCTTATACTTTAAACCTTTCATAATTGCTTCTTGAAAGCCCTCCATACTAACCAGAAAATTGTTGAATCTAAATGGATGATGGACTCTGGTAGCTGTAAAAAGTTATCAACCTTTATAAGGGTATGATCATAAATTCCAGGGTCTAGGAATTTGGCTGTGCTTCCTAAGAAAGTATTTAACCATTCCACATTAACTATAGCCCTATCTAACTTTTTTCTGATGTGCCAAATAGAACTTTGTTTATTAGACTAAGTAAACCTATGACCTTTAGATTTTAAGTATGTTAGTTCCACCTCCTGCATACAATCGAACATATCAGAAGTGTAGTTAAGCAGGTTATAGCTGCCTTTTGCCTCTGATATGAAAAGAGTGGTGTTAAAATCCCTACTAACTAACCATGGAACACTAATTGATGCCTTGAGTCTTCGACGAGAATTCCAAAGCTCATCATATCTTTGAAACACTGTGTTAAAACCATAGACAAAAGTTGTTAAGCACAAGAGTTTTCCATTTTGAAGGTAAGTTTTGTGTGGATAAGTTACTGGCTGGTTTCCATAACCTTCACTTCCAAGAGATCACCATTATAAACAATAATAATCCTTCCATAGGCATGACATTGGCAGTTTGTGAGAAACTGTTGTTTGCTACCCAAACAACTTACTTTATTCAGATTTGCTTCTCTAATTTTAGTTTCCACTAGACAAAATAACAACCGCTTTTCCTTTAAAACAAAATCCCTTACCGCATTAAGTTTAGAAGGGTTGTTTATTCCTCTTACATTCCAAACAATCAGGAACATAAGAGATTACTTTTCCCTTTAGAGCCTTTCCTATTGCTCTTGCTGCTTTTCCGAGAGATAATATGTTCGAATTGTTCCTCTTGAGTAACTCCACTCTGCAGTTCAGCCTTCCGTTGGTTTTGCTCATTCTGTTGGAAATCATGGACTCTCTCGCTTTGATTAATTTCACTAATTTGCATTTCATTCTCCCTCATATTCCTTAAAGACTTATTTAAGTCACTCAATGGATTCTGAAGAACTCCTCCTTGCTGAACTGAATCTGGACTGTTTTCCTCTTGAATAATCTCCCCATTTTTAGGTGAATCCTTTTCAACCTGAATCGTTTCATTATTATCAGAAACTTGTTATGCTTCCTCCCAATCTTTGTTGTCTTCTGAATTAATCTTTTCCACACCATCACCTCCTAATAATCTCCTTTAGTGAAAACTCTCCCCGTAGGTTTCCATTCTTTGCCTTGTGCTTTTAAAGAAGGTTTCCATTGGCATGTAACCATAACTTTATCCTCTCTGAGAGAATTTTCATTTGCCAACCTTAGGATAGGGATGCTGTCTTTTATTTCCTTAGAAATATCAATACTCACACATAATCGTGCAAAACCAACACTTTTCCTCAACGTAGTGTTTTCATCCACACAGATTAGTTTTCTCAACTAACTGGCTAGCATACTCAGACCCTTAGTTGTCCAATATTCCAAAGGAATGTTGTGGATATTCAACCATAAAGGAATGTTTTTCAATATAATTTTTTCTAATTCCATACCCGGTTGCCAATTTTGAATAAATAAAGGAAGTTGAGCGATGTGCCAAGGGCCTTCTTCAATTACCTTTTGAGCTTCTGATTTTAAGGAGAAGGTAAAGATTAAGTTATCCTTCTCAATTAGCATAACCTCCATTAGTTCTCTCCCTTTTTCCAGTTTCTTTGGGTCCATGCTTGTATCACTAGAAAAGCAAGCCTTTTATCCATAAAAAAAACCCAATAAGAGCAGCTTCCCATTTCCTAGCACCTTCCTGCATAATATCTAGACTAGGAGCCACCATTAGTTTCCCTTCAATCTCAACAGGTGGACTATAAATTAAGGAAGAATCAGAATTGTCACCCACAACCTGTTTCCAGGTCTTTCTAGCTCCTTTAAGATGTTGAAATTCACTAACAAATATGACAGAAGGTTTAGGAGGAATGACAGAGGTTAAGGGAGGATTAGTTGTTGAGAGGGATGGAGAAGAGGAGTGGGTTGCAGAAGGTTGAGTAGGGGATGAGGGAGTAAAGTGAAGAATCGGGGAAGTAGCTGGTAGAGTGGTAGAGGATAGTGGTGGGAAATCATACTCTATTTTAGCTTTGGAATCCAATTTATTAATCAAATGATGTTTTGTTTTGCAGGTCATCCAATGAGGAAAACAATGGACAAGGGTACCGAATGGAGGATGGAAGGAAAAAAAGGAGAATGATTCAGATATAGGGTTAGGGTTTGATGTGATGAGAAGATGGTAGAGAGAAGTTGGAAGGTGTGAACCCCCTCAAGATAAGAGTATTGTTACTAAACTCATAATCACGTTATTTATGGTAAACTTTTTTGCAATTTCTCTTAATTATACTACAGAAAATTTATATAAGTATACATGTCATCAATGTCTCAAGGGATAAAAGCGTGTTAATGCTGTTTAGTAAGATGAAGAATATGAAAGTAAATTTAGTTGAATACATGATTTGATTATCTTGTCTTGCATTATGTCTAGTGTTGTCAATAGACAAAGAATTTGTATATATAAGAAATAGAAATAAAGATATATAGATGAATAACCTATTTTAATTCAAATATTGAAAATTTTAGTATTTTAAATATGGTTTCATAAAATGTAATTCTAAATATAATAAATGAAATTTTTAAATAGACATTACACGTAGCTTTGATTATATATTACATAAATAAAAGAGAAATTGTATAATGTTCTTGACATTATTAAACAAAAGAGACATTGGATATTAAAATGTTAAGGAAAGTGGCATTGCACTTGACATTGACCTAACACTCAGCCAACAAACTTTGAAGAATGATGCTTAAAGTTAATAAAGCCAATTCCACGAGACTTTTATGGTCGTCGCCTGCGCACATGATGACTAGAAAAGGGTCTCGAAACAACGTTTATGGTCAATCATAGTTTATGATTTTTGCTAATGAAAATGTTAGTCAATCAATAAGATGACCCAACGTCGCGTTTAAAATATCCCAGATCTTAGGTTAAAAATTGAGTTTATTGGGCAAGCTGTCAGTTTCAACATTATAAAACATGATCAAATTAAAAAAAAAAGGAGAAAGAAAACAACGTAGCTGATGGGTATTTTAAAGAAAAAGGATAGTAATTCTAGTTTCATTTTCGTTGTTATAGCTTAATTGATTAGATGGATATTTACAGGTCATACATCCCAAGGGGAGGAATATCCACCTAATGTTCAAAATTAAAATCGAGTAGTCCTATGATGCAAGACCCAGCTGCCAAGCTCATGGAAGTAATCCACTGCTTCCAATCCAGCTTCTCAGTGCCTGCTACTTTATTTATAACTTCAACCATAATAACTTGAACCAAAATTGTGACAATAGACAGCACCAGAAACATCTTGCTCTTCTTCAATCCTTCAAATTTCATCTTCTTATCCATCAACCTTACGTTAACTAGATTGAAAACTTGACAAAGGACGAAAGTGTTGAACACTATGGTGTTGGTAACATTCTCAGTAAAACCAAAAACCTGGGTTCCCTTGATCAGTAATATCAATAGGACAATTACCTGGTAGGAAATCTGAACAGCTAGGTTGGTCCACATGCGCGTACTGACCATTGATAGTTCAGATTGATTCACAGGAGGCCCTGTGAGCATAAGATCATCGCTAGGTGGTTCTCTGGCCAAGCCTAATGCTCCCAGTGTGTCAACAATCACATTAACCCACAGTAACTGGATTGCACTCAGAGGCACCTGACCGAATGAAACTGCGGCAATGAAATTTAGGACAAAGGCTGCCACATTTACTGTGAGCTGAAATTGAATGAACTTGCCAATGTTGTTGTAGACACTTCTTCCCCTCCTTAAAACATTCACCACAGAAAGGAAGTTGTCGTCTAGGATGATCATGTCTGAGCTCTCCTTAGTCACTTCACTGCCATGTATTCCCTTGGCGATCCCAACATCAGCTTCATGTAGAGCAGAAGCATCAAGGACTCCATGGCCAACCACAGCCATCGGAGAATGTCTCTGCTTCATGCTCTTCGCCAGCAGACGCCTATCATGTGGAGATGATCTAGCTATAACTTTGATTCCGTTAATCTTCTCCATTATCTCCCTTTCTGAGTAGCTTCTGAATTCTGCTCCATCTACTACAGCTCTATCATCCTTGTCTTCCTGAGGACTGAGAATCCCACACTGCCTGGCCACAGCTTTTGCTGTATGCACATGGTCTCCAGTGACCATTATAACCTTCACCCCAGCGGCTTCGCACAATTTTACAGCTTCTCGAACTCCTTCACGACATTGGTTGTCCAGTCCTAGAAATCCCAACAAGGTGAGTTCATTTTCTTCGAGATTAGAGCAGACATGTCCACTATCTTCTGCAACTCTTTTGTGGGCAAAGGCGATGCATCGACGGCCCCTCTTTGCCATGCCACTGATTATGTCCTCAAGCTGCTTTCTTTCTTCTACAGTCATGAATTTAACTCCCCCATTCCTGTCATAGAAGTGTGAGCACATAGCCAGTATCAACTCAGGAGCTCCTTTCCAATGAGTGTGAATTTCCTTCTCTTTCCTTTTCCTAATCAGTACCCCACTTCTCTTCTTCTCAGAACCAAAGGCCTCGGCACGTATTACCTCACAATTTCTCTTTATTTCACTAATCCTTGCACATTTTTGTGACACTGCCCAAGCAATTATTTGTTTCTCAGTCGGGCTGCTACAAAACTCAGGATCTGAAATTAGCCCTCTTACAAAAGAAGAAGTGTTTAAGATTGCTCCTTCATTAAGCAGCTCGAGTGCCCTTCCTTCGACCGAACCGTCATCATCATCCAATATTGACTCTTTTCCCAACCAAAACTCAGCAACTTTCATCTCACTCACTGTGAGAGTACCAGTTTTGTTTGTGCAGATTATGGCGACCTCACCCATTCTTTCACAAGCTGAAAGTTTACGAGTCATAACATTTTCTTTCTTCATTTGCTGGACAAAATTGGAGAGAGTTAGAGTGACGGCCAGTGCCAAACCTTCAGGGATCGCCAGTTCCACAACAGCTATAGCTGAATTGATAAAAATTGCGATCGTCTTGAACATATCAAAAAGCTTTGTCTCTCCACTATTAAAGAACAGCACCAAGAACACAATCATTGCCACAACCAATCCAACCTTACCGATCCGAGAAGCTATACCATGGAACTGCACTTGAAGAGGTGTGTGGTCGTCCTGTTCTCGGCTCATAGCGCTCATCATGCTACCCCAACCAGTGTTCATGCCAACTGATGTAACTAGCATAGAACCATAGCCATCAATCACCTTTGAACCAGAAAGCAAGAATGGATTGCCTTCGAATGTGACCTCAACCGTGTTGCGATCTCCAGTCACCGTAAATTCCTCCACCGTAAGACAAAAACCCTTAAACAGTAAACCATCTGCAGGCAGTTGATCACCTACCTGCAAAGACACAACATCACCGACCACAACTTCAAAGGCGGGTACTTCACTGTGTCTCCCACCTCTAACAACCAGCACCTTGAAAACGTTTCTCTCATCAGAAAGCTTCTGCAAACGTTTTGAAAAACTGAAGCTGCTTGTAGCAGAGACAACAACTACAAACAATACCGCAACAATGTTGGTTATACCATCGAAACAACCACGCTTTATTCCATGCTCGTACATCCCAAATACCAGGAAGATAAGAGCACAGATCAGCAAGACTATGGAAGTCATGCTTTTGAGTGTTTCGAGCACAAAGAAAATAAAGTTCTTGGTGGGCAATCTATTGTAAGTATTGCAACCAAAGTACAGTTTCCTCTTCAAGAGATCGCCCTCATAGCCGGAGATGCCATTCGATAAGTCACTTTGGAGAGCTGCAGTAAGTTGAACAACTCCTCCTCCTCGGTTCAGGGACTCCAAGCTTTTGGCGTTGACCATGTCAGCTAGTGTTTTTGGATTGATATTGAAAGGCGGGACTTGGTTCTCATCTTCTGCGGCATTCCCATGAACATCAAGAACAGCTTGAGCAAAGGATAACGAGAGAGGGGAAAAATCTGTGGCCATCAAAGCAATATGCCTGTGCGTTCAAAATCGAGAAACAAAAAGTTTTTCTATGGAAAGAATCTTAATCTAGATTCTAAGTAAGAGCCGAGGGCAACACCACAGAAATGTCCGATATAGGAACATTTATAATGGGTCTAGGAAGTAGGATGTACGAGGGAAATAAAATTGGTACCGGAGTACGGGAAAAAAAAACAGACAAACGTCTTTTTTTTTTTGCTTCAGATACGTAGATGTTGTGCTTCAGATACGTAGATGAAGAATAGAGAACGGAAAATGAGTAGTGGTGATGGTAGTTTAGGTGTGAATACAGAATAGGTGTATTTATAGAAGAGAATCAACAGCAGGACGAAGCCACCAGGCAGCATCCTTTGATGGTGGGGCAGGTAAAAGAAACATTCAAAAGTTTTTTTTTAAAATTTAAAAATGGTATTAAAAAGACTGAAAATTTTAACAACTTATATACAATCCTTTAAAGGATATCAAACTGAACATAAAACAACCACTATTACTTTTCTAAAAACCTATACTCATACGACATCAATTAAATCATCCATATCGTTTTGAGTTCTTGGCTTATGCTATCCTGCTTTCCTTTAGCCACCATTATTTCTCTAATCAAATTGACTATGGACTTGGCCTCTTATTCTTTTCCCTCCGTATATAATAGATGGTCATATGAAACAACGTTTGGATAATAATGCTATCCCTCTTCTCTATCTTGGTATACCAAATTATGTCATTTAATACTTCATTCCATTGAAAGGAGAACTTCCGGAGTCTTAATAAATTCAGAATTCTACTCCACACCACTTTGGTATATTAACATTTAAAAAATAAATGATCTCAATAACTTGTTTACGCCTGAGCCTGAATTCCAAAACCCGAATCGAAGTGTTGTTTCTCATCTGGGTCTTAATTACGAGAGCCTTTCGGGTGATCCAAAGGTTGTTTCTTTTGTTTGACTCTTCTTTCTTTCGTCACTTTTGACTTGCCATGTCTTTGGGTCGTCTGTGCTAAAAGAAGGAATGGCAAAGGTCCTCCTGTCCTAAGCGTCGAGAATGAAAAAATTAATAAAGACTAATGTTAAACTAAATTGTGATAAAATATATATTAATCTTAAACTATAATTTTGAAATTTAAGGTTATGAATGATGAGAATTTTTTTTAGTTTAGTATACACTAAGTGTATATTTTGAATTTCAACGTTTGCAAAATAATATAGAATAGATTCTAACATTTCGAAAAATTCAAATTAAACCTCGACATTTTCAAAATATTTAAAGCAAATTTTAATTGGACGGAAAACTTAACGATATTAACTTCCCATCAGTTAAATATCACATTAATACTGACGTAATATTATTTCTTATTTTTAAATAAAAATAGGCTCACTAACGCATGACAAATAAGATCTATTGTATAAAATATATAAATATGGGCTTCATTGTCACATAAAAAGTGAGATTCACTGTAAAAAATGTATAAATAATAGGTCCCGCTATCACATGATTGTGGAATCTACTTTTTGATTAATTTTAAAAATTAATTATGTGACCGTAAAACCTACTTTCTATTTAAAAAATACATAAATAATATCATGTCAGCATTTACATGATATTTAACTAATACGGAATTAACTTTGTCAAATTTTTTGTTCGTTTTGAGTCTCTTTTAAAGTTTTGAAAATATTAAGATTTAATTTGAACACTTCAAAATTTTAAAGTTCAATTTGCATTATGTTATAAATGTCAAGGCTCAAATTACATTTTGACCAATATATATATAAACAATTAGGCACTAACAATCAACAGATAACAAAAGTATGACTTTAAGGCAGCAATAGTTGCATAGCACATAAACACGATGAATCATAACCCAATTTTGCCAATTTCAACAAACAAACAAAAAATGTTGAGGTGACCTACTTCTTATTATATCATAATTATAGTATTATAGATGTGCTAATGAGAATGTTAATAAAACAATATCCCATTTCTTAAGTCTCGTCACATTCAGGTAAAGGTACATACTTACATTCTATTTAGCCCTAGGAAAGGAATCCAACTAGTAGTATATGCCCTCAAACTCAACATAAGAAAGCATATTCTCTTAATACGATATCGGAAGGTATCTTGACAACTCATACATAAGAAAAGAAAAAAGGGATAGAAATACAAAATGTAGCCAATGAGTATCTAAAGATAAAGCATTATATACAGCTTCAACTATTTTCCTCTTTCTAGTATAAGTTGGGCAAAGTGTCTAACTTAATAAGTAAAATTCTAAGTTAAATGTCCACTTTAAAGTTGGATTCTTTGTGTTACAAATTTAAAGTATAACCAATGATTGGATTAGAAGTTAATAGTGGTGTCACTACAAGAAAATGATAAAATACCGACAGAACAAATACCGCAGGTAATTAGAGACGGAAAATGTAACATCCCACTCCCGACGGGAAGGGTAAACTAGTAATTTGGCTAGGGGTGATCATGATTAGGACTGATTTGGCATTGTTATGCATACTGGTATGTACAAACAGTGAATTTGTGTACATGAAATAATTGTACATTAATTCATAATATTTCCCGATAATTGGGCTTAAACGGAATTTTATTGTGATTAATGTGGAAATTGTGTTTGAAAAATTTATTGGAGTGATTTATTGTGTGTTTTATATTTTAAGGGATTTTTAGGAATTTTTCTGAAATTTCCCGGAAAAAATTCCCGGACCGGAAAAAATCGCCAAGTGGCGAACCGGTTGATTTTCAGTAGCGAAAAGTACTGTCAATTGGGATTATTGAATATATTCTTATTGGGACCCAAATTGGACTTTTAAAACCAACAAAAATGGATTGAAACTTATTGTTTTAGCAAAGACCATTTCTTAAGTTTGACTTTTCTTACTTATGCCTTTAATGCTTACCATAATGCTTGGACTTGGTCTTCTTCTTAAGTGACAAGGGTCAAAGCAGTTAATGCTTGGTATATGTGGCTTGATTCTCGATTCTTCCATATTGGAAGAATGAAAGTTGAATTATTGATATAGTTTCTTGGTCTCATCCGAATATCTCTTCTTCCTTCCTTCTCATCGATTTTTTTTTCATTTGTCTCACTTAGTTACTACTCTCTTCTCCTCCCTCAAGTGATTTCCTTACATGCTTGCCAACTTAAACCTCCTACCTTCTTACCTTGATGATAACCATGTATGGGATGGAGAAGAAGAAAGGTCGTTGGAAACTTTAAGTGTCTTGACAAGTTGGAAGCTTAGTTAAGTAAGCTTTTATGTTAAGCTTTAACTCTTTATTGTTGCATTAAATGGGAGGATTTATGCATGAGTTTTGAGGTATTGTGCATTATTTTCATAAAGCATGGCTTAATTTGTTGGATAAGGTTATGTTTATGTAAGAGTTAATGAGGGTAAATATGTTTAGTGTGTGAATGGCATATGTTGAAGTGAATTTAGTCATATTAGATGATTCACCTTTAAAAGGAAAAATAATGGAATAGGGTGCTGCCAAATTTTGATTATTGGTCTAGTGAATGTATGCATGACCTAAGGACTGATTTTGTGTC
>JANZXV010000003.1:23434511-23450096 GCA_027576455.1 Erythroxylum roigii | reverse complement strand
ATTAAGCATATCAACATTGAGCATCCTTATGTATTTTGTTTTAAGCTTTGATATGTATGATGTCATGTAAGCAAAGTGGTGAACCCATGGGATTTGTAATGGTATAGTTGTTAGGTATCAATGTATGTGATTGTTTGAATGTTTGAATGTGGATGTCGAATTTCTATTTTTTGGGACTTTCGCCACAGCGAAGCCAGTGCTCGTCGCGGCGAACCCTTATTTTGTCGTCGCGGCGAACCCTTCTTTTGTCATCGCGGCGAACATCCCTTTTGGTGACTTCGCCGTGGTGAGGGATGCTTATGCCGCGACGAACCCCTCTTTGCTGCCACGCTAATATTTGTTTTAATTGCAATCTTTTTTTCTTTTATCTCATACGATTGTCCCGACGGGTCACCTCGAGTTTAGCCTTGTGGGGTCGGGACTCGGGCCTAACGCCCTTCGGTATCAGGAAGCGATTATTGGGCTCCGAAAACGGGGTCCAGCATAAGGTGACAGCTTTAGAAACGACAAAGGATCTAGGCACTATTTCACTCGACTGGCTACGAGAAAATTTGATGATCCATGAAATCAAGCTTAGGCAAAAGATGAAGGATCCTCCTACAGAAAAGGAATGGCACTAAAAGCAACTGACGAATCAAACGGTGATGAAAGTGACATTGAGTTGCAAATAGGTGGAGATTATGAGTTCAAATTTACGGTCAAAAAATATGCCCGCTTCTATAAAAAGAAGCCAATGAAGAAAAGAGAAGGAAACAAGAAAGTTGGAAACAATAGGCTCCTTCCAAAAGGTAGCAACAACAATAGCAATACAAAAAACAATCAAATCAGATGCTATCACTATAAGAAGCCTGGATATATAAGACCAGAATGTCCTCTTCTTCAAAAGGACAAGTCAGAGACAAGAAAATTCAGAAAGCAAGCAATGACTGCAACCTGGTCAAATGAGGATTCTGAAAACTTTGAAGAAGAAGAACCAGAAGAAGTTGCTACGTTTTCTTTGTGGTTGAATAGGAGATGATGAGGTATATTATTCTGACTCTAATATTGAAGTTGATGAACTAAAAAATGCATATCATGAATTGTATGATCAATACAAAAGGTTAGCAGTGAAGTCAAAGAAGTCGAGAAGTCTAAGAGCAATGATATATTTCTGAAGAGTAAGATTAAATCACTGGAATCTACGAATGAGAATTTGGTGACCAGGAATATGTCTCTTGAGGTTAACTACAAGCAAAAGGTATTTGAAAAGAAAGTTCTGGAAGGAAGAGTAGCTAAGTTGGAAAATACACTACTAAAAATGATTATAATAAGGTAAATAGTTAGAAGAAAAAGTCGCCACCTTAGAACTTGAAAAGAAGAAAAGTGCTAAAAAGATCTTATCTCTAGAAAAAGATCTAGAAAATTTCGTTGATGGAAGGAAGAATCTTGATGCATTGCTTGGTAGTGGTAAATGCATTTTTGGTAAGACCTAAATAGGACACGATGAAAATAACAATATCAAGCCATACAAATACTTCTTTGTTAAATCTAGCGGCAACTATAGCCAAAACAATAAGAACCTGCTAAATGGAAAAAAATCATAACAACTATTATCCATCTGTTTTATGAGATTAATGTGGTAAACATGGTCACATTAGTCATTCTTGTAATTTTTGTAAAAAGAAATTATCTCAGATGTATATTCGGAGACTGAAAGGTCAAACTACTAACCCGAAAGGACCTAGAAACATTTGGGTACCTAAAATGAGATGATGCTTTCTGCAGATATGTTTCAAAATGGAGACAAGGGAGAATCAATGGATAGTTGATAGTGGTTGTTTGAAACACATGACAGGTGAAATATCAAACTTTAACTACATTGAAAGAAAAGACAGAGGTAATATTGTCTTTGCAAAGAAAAAAAAAAGCAAAGGTCACCGGAATTAGTAAAATTGGTAATTCTGACTCCACCTTCATTGATAACGTTCTCTTTATTAATGGTTTGAAACATAACCTACTGAGTGTGAGTTAGCTATGTGACAAAGGTTATACAGTCATTTTCTATGCATCTCATTGTGAAATTGTGGATATTCATAATGATAATATTGTGTTTGTTGGTCATAGAAATCAAAATATACGTTATGCTCAATTGGAAGACATGTCCTCACAAAGTGTTATGTGTTTTGTGTCTTTAGAAAATGATTTATTTATCTGGCACAGAAGATTTGGATATGCCAACTTGAGCATTTTATCAAAATTATCCAAAAACGAGTTAGTAAGAGGACTACGGACCTTAAAGTTTGAAAGCAATAAGATTTGTAAGGCTTGTTTAAAAGGTAAACAAGTCAGAAGCAACTTTCCTCCTAAAAATATTATGTTTACTGACCAACCACTTGAACTTGTGCACAAGAATTTATTCGGTCCCATTAGGACTCAGCGCTTTTATAGTAAAAATTATGGTTTTGTTTTAGTAGATGATTACTCCAGATTTACATGGGTTTATTTTTTATCAAATAAGGATGATGCTTTTGAAGTAATTGAGAAGTTTTGTAGAAAAATTAAGATAAAAAAAGGTACTGCGTCACTTCAATTCGAAGCGATCATGGAGGATAATTTGATAACATAAAGTTTGAAGAATTATATGACAACAATGGTATAACTCACAATTCTTTTGTCCAATGACACCTCAGTAAAATGGAGTTGTAGAGAGAAACAACAAAACTTTGGTTGATATGGCCAGGACTATGCTATGTGAAAGTGGACTATGTCATAGATACTGGGCAGAAGTAGTATCCATGGCATGTTATGTACTTAACAGATGTCTTATAAGACCTATTCTAAAAAGACCCTCTATGAGCTGTGGAAAGGGAGAAAACCAACTTACTTGCAAGCAGTTGGCTGCAAGCGTTTCGTGCTAAACAATGGAAAAGAAAACTTTGGAAAGTTCGATGTGAGATTAGAAAAAGATATTTTCTTAGGTTACAGTACCACAGTAAAGGATTCAGAGTATATAATAAAAGAACAAAGAAGATAGAAGAATCGATACATGTGGTATTTGATGAAGCACTACCTTTGACAACAGCAACTGACTCAGATGATGAAGAGCATCCTTTGATTCGTAAAAATACATCAGGGAATCAAACTACATCTATAATACCTTCAGAATCACAAAATCAAGAAGGCCCCTTTGAAGTTAGAACAAAGTAGGCTCCTTTATCTCAGCAGAAGTCTATGCAACAAAAAACATCGAAAGAATGGAGAGGTCTTGATACACATCAATATATTCTTGGAGATCCCTATAAAAGTCTAAGAATAAGATGATCGTTCAAGAACAACTTTGTGGCTCTTATCTCACAAATAGAACCAAAGACCATTTAAGAGGCCCTTACTAACGAAAATTGGGTTTCAGCCATGAAAGACGAACTAAATCACTTTAATAAAAACTAAGTCTAGAATCTAGTACCTCATCCTCAAAACAAGTCAATCATTGGGACTCAGTGGGTATTTCGAAACAAAATTGATGAAAATGGTAAGGTGGGAAAAAACAAAGCTAGACTTGTAGCTCAAGATTACAATCAACAGGAAGGTATTGATTTTAAAGAAACTTATGCATTTGTCGCTAGATTGGAATCGATTAGAATTTTACTTGCCTTTGCATGCTATAAAAACTTCAAGTTGTTCTAAATGGATGTTAAAAGTGCATTTTTAAATGGTTACATTGACGAAGAGGTATTTGTTAAGCAACCCCCAAGTTTTGGAGTTGTAAACTATCCGGATTATGTGATGAAGTTAAGCTCTGTATGGTTTAAAGTAGACTCCTTAAGCATGGTGTTATGTCTAATTTCTATTGCTTTTAATTGCCTTCATATCTTGATTTTATTTACAAATCCTTGTGTTTTGATCCAAATGTGAGATTAATTGAGTGAAAATGGTGTGAATATTGCGTGAATATTAATTGGGTTATTTTTTGAATTTTACATAATGATATGTGTTTAAATTTTGATTCATTTGATATGCTACACTTAGTAATTAATGTCTTAGAAATGCTTAAGATACTCACTTTGACTCATTTGTGATTTTAAGCATAATTCGGAAGCAAAGAACTTAAAGTAAGTTGAAAGCACGATATATAGGCCATTTTTCGAAGATCAATACTCACTTGTCTTCATCGAGCGAGACAAAGAAAATTAAAAGACAAGAAAAATAAAGACCTGAAAAAAAGAACGTGAGCTATATAGATTGTGCGTGGAAATTTCATGCATATATTTACTAGAATTAATGGCCATGCAAGATAGTCATTCATTTAATGGACAAAGGAAGGTACAACCCCATACATGTGCATTTTAAAGGATAAAAGAAGCAGCAATACGACAACATCACATGAAGGAGACGACATCATAAACATGGACCAACACGCTAGCAAAAATAAAAAGAGCAAATGCATCGCATAGCCAAGGAGGGAGCAGCCACAAGCAGAAACGCAAACGTTTCACGACAGTAGAAAATGACAAGAGACCAAATGTAGATGTATCACGTCTGCGTTTCACGCAAAAAAATGTTTGCGTTTAACGCAGACGTACAAATTCAGTGAGGGTTTAACAAAAACATGAATAATAGCATGGTCCATTAATCTTTATTCTTCGCATTACGACCAGTAATGGGGGCGGCTCACTCTTGATACTCTAGACAAAACAGAAAGACATTCTTCATGCTGGACACTTTTCATGTGGCTGGAACAAAAGCAGAGAGAGCGGTGAGGCAAGGAGACAGAGGCGAAAACAAGAGACAAAAGAAGAGAGCCAAAGAGCAGAGACAGGGAAAAGCAAGAAGAATATAACTGGGAGTTGTCAGATTGATTGTCCATTCGGTAGTCACTGTTTGGAGTATAACAGAGGCAGAATATGAAAGCCAATGCCAATGCCAACTCATTCGAGGGTTTATTTTGTTTGTCCATTCTTGTTTCATCTCTGCTACTGTTATTGAACTCTGTTATTTTTGTCTGTTGAACTATTTTTGTTTGTTGAACTTGTTTTCTCTGTTAAAGATTGATTGTCCATTCAGTAGTCACTATTTTATTGCTTGAATATTTCTCTTATATTGATAAAGATGGGATTTAAGTATTTGAGAATGGTGAATCGTGTTTATACTATGACGGGTTGATTTCTTTCTTCTTGAGAATTAATGTAGCTATTTTATTTGAATATGCATAATTGGGTTATAGATTTGTTGTCTTATTTATTTCTTAGTTTCTTAGCTGAATGGAAGTAATAGCATGTTCAAACTTTGCATCATTTTAGTATTAAACGAAGGATCAAGAGGAGAAATTTAATATGGAACGAGACACTATAGGCACTTAGGTTAAGAATTATAAATATATTAACCCAAGAGGTAATTAGTAGTCGGGCTTTCATAATTAATTAAGATAATAACTTGTCGAATAAGAAAGTTTGATTTAGTTAATTACTCGAGTTGATCTTAGGGCTAATTATTAATTTCAGTAAGACAACTATCTAATCATTTCCCCTTACTCATACATAGGAGATTAAATTAGTGAAATTAATTCTTAGGAGGTTTCCACTTTAATTTCTACTTGTTTTTGCTTCGGATTGATTCTATTACTTTTCAATTTAATTTTTTAATTTTCCTTAAAGCTTCCATTAAACAAATTGGGATAGAGTGTTTAGGATTGTATTGTTTTTATTTTAATTCAAAGTTAAATTTAGTTAACCAATTTCACCTCCGCGGGAGACAACCCTAGGTAATCACTACAACTACCTCATATACTTGCGAGTAGGATAGCCTAGGTCTTTTTAGAACTTTTTGGGCATAATAAGTTTTTGGCGCCGTTGCCGGGGAGGTATCTAGTGTTTTGAACTTGAATTAATTTTGATTGTTTTTGTTTGCTAAAGTGATTTTGATTTTTTCGTCGATTGTTTTGTCTGTTTATGCATACATTTTTATCGTGTTATTTCATTGAGTTGTTTTAGTAATTTTCTTATTAATTCACTGTTGTTTTTATTTGGTTTATGTGAGAAAGGAGATCTCAGGAAGGTGAACTTGCTCCCTTTATTGACAACGTACATCAGATAAGAAAACTTCTAAAGGACTTTGAAGACAATTTCTAGGGATTCAAACTAGAAGATTAAGAGATAGGTGAAAGGTAGCCAATAATAAAGGAATGCCAGACTAGTAATAGGTACTGTTACTTCATGCATTTGTCTAGGAGAGGTAGCCAAAAACTATGAGTTGAAGAGTATCCACTACAATATGTTGTCATCTTTCTATGGGGTTCCCACTAAAGACCCTTTAAACTTCATTCGGGAATGCTATACCACTCTCTAGAAGTTCCCGTTGGATGGCCTAAATGAAGGTCAACTCAGGATGAGGTGCTTCCCATATATATTGAAGGATCGAGCCAAGGCATGGCTGATGACCCTTCCACCTGGTTCATTGACTACACGGGAAGAAGTGTACAACAAGTTCATGGAAAGTTTTATTCCGACCAGAAGACTTCTAAGTTGCCAACAAAGATAGCTACCTTCACTCAGATGGAGGGGGAGCCATTCTATGATGCGTGGGAACACTTCAAACTTCTGATTATTCAGTGCCCACACCACCATTTTACACTCCGCATGAAAAACCAGTTCTTTTATGATGGATTAACTCAACAATGTCAGTATACGGTGGACAATGTAGCAGGAGGAGCTGTGGGAGAGAAGACTACAGAAGAAACATATGAGATCTTCAAAATGTTTGGGGGCAATTCTCAACAAAAAAGTGTGAGAGGGAGAAGAGCTAGAGATTTTGAAGTGAGTTTAAATCAAGAAATGGGTATGCAATTAGCAGAGCTCACAAAGCATGTAAAAATGCTAACCATGAGACAATCTCAAGACACTCTGAGTCACGAGGTATGTGGTATATATGGAACTTTTGGTCATAGGGCTAATGTTTGCTCGTATTCTTTTGAATCTTTTGCAGGTGAGGAAGAGCAAGCAAATTCACTTAATGGTTTTCAACCGAGGGTGCAGAATGACCCATAGTCAAACAACTACAACCCTGGTCAGAGAAACCACCATAATTTCTCTTGAAAGTCCAATAACCCACTAATATAGCCCCAACTATCATATCAGAATTTTCAAAGGCAAAATCAATTCCAAGGCAAATCTTCAAGTCAGAGCATACCTAGAAAGCCTTCTTTGGAGGAAAGTCTAAATGCATTCATTCAAGCGACTGCTCAAAATCAAGAGATGAACAAGAAGAGATTTGATTCATTGGAAGCTTCTATAAAGAACATTGAGACTCAAGTGGGGAAACTTGCTACTCAATTGCAAGGCAAGCAAAAAGGAAAGCTACCCAGTCAACTTGAACAAGACAAGGCTGTGACGATTCTAAGAAGTGGTAAGGTGATTGATAATCATGTTCAAATTCCTTCTAACATGTTTGATGTAGGTAATCAAGAAGAGGAGAACCTCGTTAAAGGAAAAGATGGGCAAAACGAGGAGAGCAATAGGAACGACTCTTCAAGTCACATTCAAGGAGATGAAAAACTCCAGCATGCAACCAAGGGTGATGCAGGACCAAGATTACATAGGACAACTGAACCTTATAGACCACCAATTCCATATCCAAGCCATCTTAAAGACTCAAAATAAGATGAGCAATTTTCTGATCTCTATAGCATGCTTTCTAAAGTTAATATTAATCTGCCATTGTTAGATGTAATCAAGAACATTCTAGCTTATATGAAGTTCTTCAAGGAACTCAGCACCAAAAACTGGAAGTTTGCACCAGGTGATAGTTTCTAAAGTAGCAAGTGCAATCCTTTAGCAGCAGTTACCCCCCAAATTGAAAGTTCCAAGGATTTTCATTATGAAGGTATCAATGGGTAATGGTAAGGAGGTTAAGGGTGTGCTTGACTTAAGAGCAAGTATAAACTTGATGTCTCATTCTATTTCCGTGAAATTGGATCTAGGACAATAAAAACCTACGAACATGTGCTTGCAATTACCTAATAGGTCAATTCGTTATCTAAAAGGAATAATGGAAGATGTGTTGGTGAAGGTTGGAGGATTGATCATACCCATTGACTTTGTGGTTTTAGATATGGGGGAAATAAAGGAACAAGAGAAGTAGCACACGATACTCCTTGGAAGACCTTTTATGGCCACTACCAACACTTTGATTGATGTGAAAAATGAGAAATTGACCATGACTATCTTAGGAGAAATACTAGTTTTTTCGATCTTTAATGTTAAACCTATCCTTACTACTACTGTTTATGAGGAGTGTTCTCTTATTGATCAGATTAATTCTATCAATTTTGATTTGTCTTGTAGGAGGAAGAAATATGGGAATTAGACTTGGTTGAAGAGTTTGACGAGTACTGCCAGTTGTTAGACAATGTTGCGGGAGAAGAGTTTGGAAAATTCTTAGAGATAACCTCCAATGAAGAGAATAATGCAACCTCACCAAAAGTGGAGCTGAAAGAGTTACCTAAAAATTTGAAATGTGTTTTTAGGTGAAGGGAAAACATATCTGACCATTCTTGCATCTACCTTAGATGTTGATCAAGAACAAAGAACTCTTAGTGAGTTGAAAAGATTGAAAAAGGCCATAGGATGGAGTTTGAGTGACATTAAGGGGATTAGTCCATCTATGTGCATGCACAGGATTATCCTAGAAGAGGGGGCTAAACCAGTGAGAGAGACTCACAGAGAGACTCAATCCTAATATGTGGGAGGTAGTTAAGAAGGAAGTTTTGAAATTGCTTAATGAGGGAGTGATTTATCCAATTGTGGATAGTGAGTGGGTGAGTCCAGTGTATGTGGTTCCAAAAAAATCTGGCATTACTATTATTCGAAATGATAAGAATGAGTTAGTACCTACTAAGACCACCACTAGATGGAGAATTTGTATTGATTATAGGAAACTGAATGTGGCAACCAAAAAGGACCATTTTCCTCTCCCTTTTATTGATCAAATGTTGGATAAACTTTCTGGACATAAGTTTTATCGTTTTCTTGATGGTCTTTCAAGTTATTACCAGATACTGATTGCTCCCGAGGATTAAGCAAAGATGATATTCACTTGTCCATTTGGACATTGGTCTTTAGGAGGATGCCATTTGGGCTTTGTAAGGCACCTGCAACATTTGAAAGGTGCATGTTTTCCATCTTCTCAGACATGATCGAGGACTTTATCGAGGTATTTATGGATGATTTCTCAATCTTTGGTACCTCTTTTGAAGATTGCCTAAATAAGCTAACTCGTGTGCTTGAAAGATGTATTGAATGCAACTTGACTTTAAGTTAGGAAAAAAGTCATTTTATGGTGAAACAAGGAACAATCCTAGGTCATGTTGTATCAAAAAGGGGAATCGACTAAAACTGAAGTTAAAGAAAAGCTTCCGCCAACTACTTCTATCAAGGATATTAGAATTTTTCTAGGACAAGCTGAATTTTATAGGATGTTTATCAAAGATTTTTCTAAGATAAGTTATCCTTTATGCCAACTATGAGCAAAAGATGTCCATTTTGATTTTACTAAGGAATGCCTTTAATGTTCTTAAAGAAAAATTGGTCTCTGCACTGATTATTGTGGCTCCTAATTGGTCTTTACGTTTTGAAATTATGTGTGATGCTTTTGATTTTGCTGTGGGAGATATTTTGTGCCAAAAAGTTGAGAAATCTTTACGTGTGATTTATTACGCTAGCTTAACTTTAAGTAATGCAAAATTAAATTACACAACCACTGAGAAAGAATTGTTGTTTGTGATTTTTGTATTGGAAAAATTTAGACCTTATTTGTTAGTGTCAAATATCATAATCCATTCTGATCATGCAACTCTTAAATATCTTTTGACCAAAACGTATCCAAAAGCACGGTTAATTAGATGGATTTTTTTGTTATAAGAGTTTGATGTGGAAATAAAAGATAAAAGTGGGAGCAATAATGTTGTCGCGGATCATTTGTCTAGAATAGCTCCTAACTTGGAAACTCATGAACAACAAAAGAATTATGCAATTGTTGAGAACTTTCCTGATGAGCAGTTATTTGTTGTGAGTAAAGTGCCTTGGTATGTTGACTATGTGAATTATCTTGCATGTGGCATTTTGAGACCTAATATGACTTCTCAAGAAAGGAAAAGATTCCTTCATTTAAGCAGGTAGTACTTTTAGGATGATCCATACCTGTACCGGATCTGTAAGGATGAAATCATTCGGAGGTGCATTCCAGAGGATGAGTAGGTAAGTTTCTTGACTTTTTGTCATGAATTCCACTATTAAGGCCATTTTGGAGGGAGGAAAACTGCTTTTAAAATTCTTCAAAGCGGGTTGTATTGGCCCACCTTGTTTAAGGATGCTCATTTCTTCTGCCTGAAATGTAATAAATGCCAACGAACTGGAAATATAAGTAGAAGAAATGAAATGCCCCTAACTAACCAATTAAATGTTGAATGATTCGATGTTTGGGGTATTGATTTTATGGGCCCGTTTCCTAAATCTTGTGGATTTGAATATATACTTGTTGCTATTGATTTCTTGTCTAAATGGGTAGAAGCAATACCTACCCGAACTAATGATGCGAATGTTATTGTTAAATTTGTGAAGGAAAATATTTTTAGTAGGTTTAGGATTCCGTGCGCAATCATAAGCGATGGAGGAGGTCATTTATGCAATAAGCTTTTTGAGAAGCTCATGAAGAAATATGTCATAACTCACAAGGTGGCAACTCCATACCATCCACAGACTTCTAGACAAGTGGAAACAAGTAACAAACAGATTAAGGGAATTTTGGAGAAGACTATGCACCCATCACGGAAGGATTGGTCAACAACGTTAAATGATGCACTATGGGCATATTGCACGACTTACAAAACTATCTTAGGAATGAGCCTTTATCTGCTTGCTTTCGGGAAGGCTTGCCATTTACCAGTTGAGGTTGAACATAAGATGTTGTGGGCAATTAAGATGGTGAACCTAAATGTGGATGATGGAGGACCGGGGTGTTTGCTTCAAATTTCAGAATTGGATGAACTCTGGAGTGAGGCTTATGAGAATTCCAAAATTTACAAGGAAAGAATGAAATGCCTTATGATAAGAGTCTTGCAGGTAAGTTCCTCATACCTGGAATGAAAGTTCTGTTATATAATTCTCGGTTGAGTTTGTTTCCAGGTAGAAATCAAGGTGGAATGGGCTATTTGAAGTAATCAAGGTATTTCCCTATGGAGCAATGGAATTGGAAAACTAGGCGAGCAAAAGAAACATTAAGGTGAATGGCCATCAGGTGAAACCATATTTGGAAGGAGCAATTGAAAAGAAAACTGTAGAATCCATCAGTTTGAGCGATCCACTTCAAGAATGACTATTTGAGGTGTCCAACTAAATCACATTAAAGAAGCGCTAAATGGGAGGCAACCTATATCATTTCTGTTTTGTCTTTCAATTTAGTTGTTTATTATTTCTTTTATTGAAACTCTACTTAATCTATTTGCTTTGTGTGCACAGGCCTTCTTTTAAATATCTTTTGCTTGTTTTTTTCGCAGCTGCCTCCACTCTTCAATTTCGGATGCCATGCTTCACACTGCATCGATGCAACTACCACCACACTTTCGTATCGTGTTCCTTTCCCTATCCTTTTTATTGTTCATACTGCATATAGTTTAATTTCTTTTAGTCTTTAATGTTTTTCCTATTTCATATTAATTTTGGTCTTTTATCCTAGACCCCTCTTTTACTTTTTTATGTCACATTAGGAATAATGTAATGTTTAAGTGTGGGGGGAGTATTAATTGTGTATTGTGTGTTTGTTTTCCCATTTATTATTTAGAGATGAATGATCATTAAATGAACCCAATCGGAATTAGAAATGCATAATATGAGTTAATGAGTATACGTGCATGCTTAGACTGATTAACTTGGATTTCAGTTAAAAGGACATTAGCTTGTTATGATAGATGAATGAAATTTTTCATTTGGTAAGAATTTGAACCTTTTGGAATTATTAAACACCAATTTTGAGTATTCTTTGTTAAGAATGTTATTTCATGATTAAGGAACTCTAGAACTTGCTTGCAAGTACTAGTTGAGAACACATAGCCCTATGCAAATGTTGAAATGATGAAGGTAATTAGGATTTACCCTGTTAGCTTAAAAAGCCACCATAATGTCATCCTTAGTGAGCCCCCTTGAGCTTAAATGAATTCATTTCTTTCTTTAAACACAAAACATGAGCCTTGACCTTGATTGTTTATCCGCTCCATTACACCTACCATCAAGGCAAGTTGAGCATTTGAAAATGTTGGGCCCCGATTCGCATTAAGCATGTTGAAATTATTTTGAGGGTCCTATGAAATATATTATTGAGGCATGTGTAAATTATTTTGAGGTCTAATTTAAAATTTTTTTTAATTGGTTGGAATAAACTGAGGATGTTATTGGGTAGGATATGATGATTAAATGAAGAGATTTGAGCTAAATTAGAATTATTGCTAAATTGTTAGATTAAAAGCATAAGATGGTGTTAGAATAATTTGAGATTTTTAGTGTTTAAGTAATTATGATAAATTGAAGGAATTTTATGAAATTAGAGTGTGTTTTATAAGGTGTTAGATTTTAAATTGTTGATTTAAAAGAGCAATTAGGAAGTTAAATATGTTTTAAGGCCTAAGGTTAATTAAGTAGGCTTATAGCCTTTAAAATGTTATGTAAATGAAGAAGAATGGAGGCAAATTGGGCTAGGTCCATTTGGGTTGCCAATTAAATGATGAGAATGAAAGGAAACTACTTGGGCTTGAAGTGCATGGGTTAGGGTCCACTAGGCTTAACTTAAATGAAAAAAAAAAGGAGAAATTATGAAAGCAAAAGAAGGAGTTGTCGTAATTTTAAAGAGAGAAAGCATTAAAAGGAATCAAAATGAGATAGGCAAATGAAGTTGTCGTTGGCATGAAGAGAAGGAGGCCCACGAATTAGGTTATTAAAGGAAGCTTAAAGAAAAAACAAAAAAACAAAATGAAAGAGAATACTTGAAGTGTCGTAGCATTAGTGAGGTGTTAAAGGGAAACAAAAGTTTATGTCTTAGATTTTTGGCTGGAAGCTTCACGAACTTGTGAGAAACAAGAGAGGCTCACGTATTCTTCAAAGAAAAGAGATGAGTGTGTCGAAAATTTCAAGGGAAAAGAGAGCTATGATGATGGTCGGCCATGTGAGAGGTAAGAGTAGGTTTGGGTTATTTTTCTTAAAGCCTTGTGAGGAGAGTTCGAAAATATCAAGGAAGAGAGATGAGAGAAGTGTTTTCGGCTCTTAGAGAAGAGAGGAAGAAGTTCATCTTCTTGAGTTTTTAAGTGGGTTTCCAAGGTTTTTCAACAAGAAGAAGGTTAAAGGAAGAAGAAGAAACTCCATGAAAAGCAAATCAGATTTCGTTGGTGTCATCCTCCAAGGTAGGGTTTCGAAATTTTCTTGTTTTTCTTGTTAGGTTTTATTCTTTTCTTGGTTTATAATGGTGATTGAAAGAGTGTTAGTGGAAGAAAAATGAAAGAAAGGACATATGGAAGTTAAGACAAAAATTTCAGATTTCGTGGGTTATCATTTTACCTTAGAGAAATGAAAATTTTGTTGTTTTTAAGGATGAGTTTTGATGCAAATGATTTAGTTAAAGTTGGGTAAGATTAGGTTGGATTAAATGTCATGTTTTCCTTTTGTTTAAAATTTCCAGCATTGGTTACTTGTTTGAAATTCATGGTTTTGTTAGGATTTGTGTTTTCATGCTTAAAGATGGTAGTTTGAAGAGTTATTGATGAAAGAAATCTCATGTTTTCTTTGTTTTTAGAAATTTCAGCAATTATGTCTCTTGAAAAATGAGGGTTTTTGTGTTTAATGAAGGAAAAGAGAAGAAGGAACTTAAGTTGGTATGCTTTAGAAAGGAGTTCTAAGAATTGTAGTTAAGTAAAATGGAAAGAAGAAGGGATTGGAAAGTAGAAGAAAAATCTGATTTGCTTGGGTTTCTTATAGGCTAAAGGAAATTCGAAATTAGTTGGATTATAGATGAGTTTTGGTTGTTATAACATATGAAAGATATAAGGAGAGTTAGGTTAGTTGAAATTCAAGTTTTCCAATCCTTGAAAAAAAAAATTCCAGCATTGGTAATTCATGGTTTTGTGCTAGAATTTGCCTTTGTATGCTTGAGAAAGAAAAGTTAAAGAGGTTATATGGATTCATTGCATGTTTTCCTTGTCTTGAGAAAATTTCAGCATGGTTATCCTATGGTAATTTGGGATTATTGTGTTTATGAAATTGAAGAATGAGGAATTTGAAGGTATAGGAAAAATTAGGATAGGTTAAATGCAAGTCTCCCATGCCTTAGAATTTTTCAGCATGTGTCTTATGGTAATTAGGATTTTTATGCCTTAGTTTGAAGAGGTTTTCAAGAAAGAATAAGAAAAGAAAGTTTTGAAGACTTAGAAAAAAATCAGATTGGAGGGCTTGAGCTTGTCGAAAATTCTGATGAGTTTTGAAGGGGGGTTTTAGTTAATACAGCATAGGAAAGGTTTAGGAAAAGAGTTAGTGAAGTTATGTGGTTGAAAGTCAAGCTTTTGTCTACTCTTTAAAATTTCAGCATAGTTCTCTTTCGTTATTTGAGACTTTTATGCTTTGATTAAGGTCCAATAGGGCGTGGAGGTTGAGGAAGGACTAGCTAACCGAATGCAAAGCTTAAGGATTTGAGGTGGGTAATATGTTTATAATTTGAATTGTGAGCCAATTAACTGTTTTTGAAAAATCAAGAAAGAAAAAGGGTTTTCAAAATATGATTTCCAAATGATTTCAATTCACAGTTTTGGATGGTTTGACAAAATTGATATGACTTTTGCATTCATGTGTGTACATTGTTTGTGCATGATATTATGCAAATTATGGTTATGCCTTGAGATATAGCATGGCATTTTTGTATGCAAGAAAAGAAAGAAAGAAGAAAAGTATGAAAGTATTCGATCAAATGATTGAGCATGATTATGTGTTTTGTTTGGGCGAGAGAGTAACGTCCTGATAGTCCGTGCACGTCGACTTATAGCCTTCTCCCGGCTGCCCGCTATGGGCCTACGAGATCCTGAGAAATCGGACTCGTCCTGTTTACGGTATAACCTTCGGGTTGTCCGTCCTGTTTACGGTATAACCTTCTGGTTATCCGTCCTGTTCTACGGGACTCTCAAGCCAATTGATTGCGCATTGCATTTGTGAATTGTTTCAGTAGGTTGCATATGTTATGTGATAATTTGACTAAAGTGCTGCATTCATGTTTTAAAATGGTTTGTAAATTGTGGAAAAGGAATTTTGGAGAAATAAGTAAATGATGTTTTCAATTGTGAAATAATTGATGATCTCAATTATTATGACTGTTTTGAAAGGTGAGAAAGAAGTTTTGAAAAGGATTTCTACTGTGCAATATTATCACTGAAAAAGGGTTTTGCAACTATTTTTGCTTATCGTTCGTTTTATAAATGTATTATCCACGGAGCCGTCGAGCTCACCCCCCTTTTCCCCTCCACAGGTTTTAAGCAAGAAACTGGGTCATCGCATCGGGATTGAGGCATCCGATGCATTTTGCTTTTGG